>SADC01001314.1:0-89500 GCA_004194705.1 Ditylenchus dipsaci | reverse complement strand
CCTGAAAAATAAAATTTTCATAAAAATGAAAATAAACATGCTATCATATGCAAAATGGTGTGGGAATTGGGTTTGTCGATACCAAAATTCCAATTTTCGGCACGAAAACCCCAAAACATGGGTAGGTTACCACTTGGTCAGGTGGATATCCACCTGGAGGACCTGAAAAAATATTTTTCTATATTTTGAAAAACAAAGCATGCTAATCAAATGTAAAATCGTGACGTGAATAATGTTTGATAAGACCTAAATCCCAATTTCATCTACCCAAGACCCCTAAACCCGAAATGGGTACCTTCTGGTCAGGTGGATCAGCTGGATCGCCTGTAAAGTAAAAAATTTCAAAACAAACCATTGCTATCATATGTGTAATCGTGTTAGGGAATTGGGTTAAATGAAACCCAAACTCCGATTTCACGCACCGAAATCCCATATCCGGGTAGTACTACCTGGCCAGCTGGACCACCAAAACCAAGTGGTCGACCACTTGGAGCAAAAAAAATTTCTTTTTTCGGTTCCAAAACCCATTTCTGAACTGATTCGGGGCATGCTGAAGATGGTTTGACAGTGGTAAAATCACGTTCATCGACAAATTTTTGAGTTATCGCTAAGGATTGATTTCGTTACATCAATTGTTAACAACAACTCAAAAAATAACCCGACAAAACGGCGTTTTACCACCGTCATACCATCTTGAGCATGCCCGAATCAGTTCAAAAAATCGGTTTTGGAAACCCAAAAAAAATGAAATTTTTTTGCTCAAGTGGTCGACCACTGGTTTTCTTGTACCCAGATATTCGTACAGGTTGGGGAATCAGGTAGCGTAGGGTTGGTACCGGTAGTAATACTTTCATCTTGTACGAACTTTTAAAATTCAAATGTTTTCATGATCCATTTCAGTTCTACTGCATAATCCATGAACTAACCAAGCCAAGTGGTCGTCCACTTGGATCAAACCAAAATTGGATCAAATCAAACCTAAAAAATTTTAAAATCCCGAATTTTTGTTATTTTGAGTAGTTTCGGCCGGTTTCGGGTGGTTTTGGTTGGTTTTAAGTGTGTTGGGTGCTTTTGGCTGGTTGTTGTATGTTTTGGTGGCTTGAAGTAGTTTTGAGTATTTGGGGGCTCAGACGCAATCTTAGTTGATACTTGATAGTTGATAGCTGAGAGTGAAGTACTCTCAACTATTGGAACACTATCACTATCAGCTATCAACTGTCTACTCTCAACTCTCAACTATTACTCTCAACTCTCAATTTGTTGAAACACTATCACTCTTAACTATCAACTATCTCCTCTCAACTCTCATCTGTTGCAATAGGCCCCATATCAGTAGTAATCAACTTAATTTTTCTAGCATCCTTGCTAAAGCTTGCGAAGCTCAGTCGAAACTATGCAACCTCGAGTCTTTCATACAGGTAGGATTGTGTATATTATTAGATCTCCATAGTGTTGTTCTTTTCTTCAGTCTGGAATATAATTGTCACAGTGACATGGAATCTTGGCTATACATGTGCTTCTGGATCTTTAATGGCAGGACTCTTGTCTGCGTAAAGAACCGGAAGATATAGATGAACGGGAAGATGTGCAATGCCAAGGATCTCTCTTTCACGGATTATGTAAATAAAATCAGTTAAACAATTGATAAATTTATAGTACCTTATTTTATTCAGATGATGATCAATTGCTTCAGACTCTGGGCCACTCGTTTTCAAATATCTAGCTGCTATGCGTCGAAGATTGAGCAAGAGACCATGGTTCCAGGTCCTGGTCACATAAACTAGTGTGTTTTCTGCTTTTATTTGGAGATTTCTATTTTAGTAATTGTTTGTAGTTCGTTTTTCGGAGAAGCACTTCTTCTCTGGCTAAAGATCTCAACGTTGATTGGAATGAACCGTATCAGTGGCAGGACTATCTCCCAGCCGCTCCTGTAATATAAAATTTTGCTACTTCAAGCTACGCGTGTTTTAGGGCTGAAGCCGAAGATTGAAAGTCCCAAACAGATGAGTCCAAGTCTTCAGCTGCTAATGAGGTTTGATTTTGTCTTTTTCTCTAAACTCTATCCCGACTGGTTTTAAGAAGACTGGTGGGCTAAAACTGTAGAAGATGAGAAAGACGGCAAAGCTGATGCCCCGAACAATTCTGTTAGTCCATCTGCTATCAAGCCTAGGAGAAGAAAAGAAGACTTGGCAAGATACGCAGACCGAAGACGAGAAACAAGAGACAGTAGTAGTAGCAGCGCGCAGACTACTGAGCAGAGCAAACTTTGAGAGCAAGCCTTCTTCGCCTCCGAAAAAAAAGCACTCTGAATTTGCCTTGTAATTGCTTCTGCGTGAAAAAAAATGTGTGGGAATGTAATAAATGTAATTTATAATACCGTATTTCCTGTAATTTAGAAAACCCCCCCCCCCTCCTAATTTAGCCTTCCCCTATAATTTAGCCCCCATTTCAAGAGAGGATCCAAAGAATTTAGCCACCGCCTCTAATTTAGCCCCCCCCCCTCATATTTTCGTAGTCATTTGGGGTATAAACCAGTGGAGTCGGTCATTTCATTCATCTCTGGGTTTTTGCTGTGATGAGCGGTTGTGTTGTATCAGTTTTATGGTTGAATTAGTTTAGTTAGCTGTTCGTTCCGACTGTATTGATTCAGTTGGCTGAATCAGTTCAATTGGTAATTATTTCTATCGAACGGGCTCTCTCTATTTAACGAGCCTCTCGAATAAACCTGCCCTCTCGAATAAACAGACCCTCCCAAATAAGTGGCCCCCTACGAAAGGGTTGAAGAATAGGGCCCTCTTTATTAAAGGGTCCTCAAATCAAATTTTCTGCACTACATGGATACTTCAAGACATTATTTATAGACTTAGCCTTGCATCATAAAGTTAGTTTTAAATTTAATATTTTAAATAACTTTTGTCATCATTGTAGCATGGCACCCTTAGTTCAATTATCACTGATCTACCGCAACTTTTACGTAGAAAAAGATTTCAAGCTCTATTATACGAGATTTAACCTAAAATTTTCAAATTTTCGAAAGGTTTTCGATCCTAAAGAAAGTTCAAGTATTAAAAATAAAGCACAGATGAGAACGCTGCATTAAAGGAGCGGTAGTATGCCAGCTTGCCAATATGATTGTGCGCCAATGCGATCCGGCGCCGAAATGTTGTTGGCGCCAAATATGATGCTCGCGCAATCGCTATTGGCGCCATTTGAGTTGGAGTCATTTTGTTGTTTGCGCAAATGATTTAGCGCCATTTTGTTGTTTGTGACAAATGATTTGTCGCCATTTTTGACTGGCAACAAAATGAATCGATGTTCAATTCTTTGAATTGTGAAGCTGAGCCAATTAGTGTTTCAACCAAAACCTGTTTCTCTCAAGTGTCTTCACAGTCAACATTTAACGTTTTATAGGAAGCAAACGCCATGGTATGTTCGCGTCGTACTCTTTCGAAGACAGTGGTGATGAAATATCCCAGAGCAAATGCAAATCACAGCGCCGATTTTGCTAGCAAACAGAAACAATGAAAGTGATGAAGAAGAAGCTGAGGACCATGAAATTCAGCAATGGTTGGCGTTTCCAGATGCAGATCCGCAGTTCTTCGAGTCAAGTCACGGGCAATGATTCTCTGCCATGAAGGTGAGTCTGGTCTATTCTTATGGTTTCTTTATGCTTAGAAAATAATTAAGGATTTCCTTTCGCCTTTCGATACCATCTCGGATCTCAGGATAACAAGCAGCAATTATATCAGTGCCAAGAATGGAGGGAAGGATGTCCGAAACGAATTTTGATGAAAGGCATTGTCTACATCAATGAGAACCATGTGGGTCATGATCATCCCGGCAATCTGATTGACATAGAAAAACAAAGTCGTGGTCTATCTTCTGTTCGTTACAATTTTGAATAAAGTTAAAATTTGAAATGAATAAGCTTGTCTATTAGATATGTTGTATTTGACTCCGTGTAAGTGGTCGAATTTGGAATGAACGTGAATGTGGATTTGAAATGAATCGTGAACCAGGATCAGAGAGTCACTAAACGGAGTAGCAATGAGAGTTATTAAAGTTACTGAACGGCGTATCAATAACATCTTTGAATAATACCAAATTTTGATTCTTCGGGCTATCAAAGTGAATATCCACCTGTCACGAGGGGTGCCGACACGAGGTTTCAGTGTTCGGGTAGGTAAAATCGCATTTTTAGTCCTGTCAAACAGGTTTCACCACACGGTTTTACATATGATAGAATGTATTGCTTTTGATTTGAACAAAAATTAATTTTTTAAGTCATCCAGGTGGACATCCACCTGGAACAGGGGTACCCATCCCAAATTTCGGGTTCGGGTGGGTGAATTCGTAGTTTTGGTCGTATCAAATTCGATTTGTCACACAATTTCACGTATGATAAAATGACTCGTTTTCAAATTCCACAAGAAAAAATTCCAGGTCATATGGATTGATATCCACCTGGCCACAAGGTATCTACCTTGGATTTCGGGATTCCGGTGGCAAAATCGAAATTTCGTCCTAACAAACCGGTTACGCCATGAAATTTCGGGTTAGGAAAAATATTTTATTCTGAGATTAGAAAAAAAATTTCGGGTGATTGAATCCTGAGGATGTCAGGAAATCATTTTGACCTGACCCACCATTGGCGCAGCCTCGCAAATGGAATAGTTGTAGCCTGATCAAATGGTATATAGCAAAATGGCTCAGAGCTAATTGGCGCCAATAGGAAAACTGCGCCAAATCATTTGGCACAAACAACAAAATGACGCAACTTAATTGGCGCCTAATTCAATTTGTACAGCATCATATTGGCGCAGCGTCACATTGGCGCCGGATCACATTGGCGCACAATCATATTGGCAAGCTGGCATACTACCAAATGAGCATGCCCGTGTGTTTCAAAAGTTAAAGCGGTAACAGCAATTTTTGAACCATCTCATTTTTCACTCGTTCGCGTTCGATCTAATATTGATGACCTTATGCTACTTTTAAAAGTTAGGCAGAAACTTAAAATTCTAGATGAAAACGCATGAAAATATTTAACGAGAAGAATAAAACTAGTGGTTCCCGCTTTTTCTCCGTGTAACGCACCGGCATGGTCCTTTAACGGCATGTCTGATTAACCAGGGAACCTTCAGAAGTGTCTTTTTTCAAAGAGTTGAATTGCCTTGGGGTACCAAGGCGAAAAGTCAAATTTTGGTAAAAAATAATTATGTCGGAAAATGGTCCTCCGGGCGCTAAAAACGTGTTTTAAGCACGCTTTAGTGGTCAAAACACCCGAAAATCATCATGTTGGGTGATTTAGGGTGACTCATTCTATACTTTAGCCGAATTAGGTTTGATAGGACTAAAATCACGATTTCCTCATCCGAACCCCAAAATCCAGGGTAGATACCTTCTAATCGGGTATATATCCACGTGGATGATCTGAAAATTGAAAAAAATGAATTCCCGCAAAATTTTTCAAAATGCGCGTATTTCAAAAGTGTGGACCGATTCGTGTGTGGGCCAAAGTTCGACAAATGTGCCCTAAAGGGCACATTTCAGGGCACATCGTATTTTTGAAAAAATATGTGCCCTCGAAAAGGCACAATGTGCCTTTTTAGGGCACATTTTTTTCGCGCCATATTTATGTGCCCTTTTTAGGGCACATCGGTCAAAAAAGGTGCCCTTTTCAAGGAAAATGTGCCCTTTTCTTTTTCAAAAAAAATTCCCAAATTTCGAAAAAATTGCCAAACGCATAAAAATTGCCAAATTGCCAAATTTCGTTTTGACAAAATCTACGTTTGCCAAGTTTCGTTTTTGCTAAATGTATCCTAGCCCACGTTCTATATGCCCTTGTGTAGCCACGATGCTGGGCTTTCATATGCGCTATCATGAAAAGTAAAAAATACCAGCTCATTACAACTAAAATTCAATTAATATTCGAATCCCTGAGAAAAAGCAGTCACTTTTCGAATTGCCGCCATACTCAAGTATCGGCCTCTTTCGCACATTTTGAAAAGACGTGACGGGTTTTTCAAAGTTAAAATTACCATAAATAAAATGTGCACGAAAATACGGTGAGTAGACGTTTGGCTACCAAATGGGACATTTTTGGCGTTCTGCCCTATGTTCTGTTTAAGCCACTTAGGCTTATTTTTTCAGCCATTTTGTAGTTTCTTAAGACATTTTTTTGGTCCCTAAGCCTAAGGCCTAAGCCTAAGGCCTAAACCTAAGCCTAAGTAGGCCTAAGTGGCTAAAACAGAATAGGGCAGAACGCCAAAAATGTCCCATTGTAGCCAAACGTCTATACCCCGAAAATACCCCATTTAACTTTGTGAATTCAATTTATAGTATAACAAGAGGGATTCCAAAACAGACTAAAACAATGATACCTATCATGGTTTTTCGGCAACTTCGGAGAGCCCTGTCTCCGTAATTTTTCAGATGATCCGGAAAAAGCGGCAGCCCTTGTTATACAATTTCGGGTGCTCTACAAAAATCTTCAAAAAAATTTATCAACGAACTCTTTGAAAAGAAGACACTTCTGATGGTTCCCTGTTTGGAGCATTATAGGGAACCTGAAGCTATCATGTATGTTTCGACAGCAGAAAATCGGCTTACCCCTGCATAAATTAAAATCCTACCCTCCTATTGATGCGAAAAAATATAACTTGTTTTGTTCTAGAAAAAATGTTGGACAATTTATTGTTGAAAAAAAACGGGCCCTCTCTGATAAACGTGCGTCCTACGGAAGGGCTGAAAATTAAACTGGCCGGCCCGTTTAATAGAGAAAATACAGTATGTGACTGTTGTGTGGACTGTAATGAAATTTTTTCTTGTTGGTCCTTGATTCCCGGAAGTCGTACTTGAAAAAACGCGTCTTATCATTATCTAAAAACAGTCCTAAAAAGTAAATAGGCATGGCTGGTAGAATTTCTAGCAGGAAGAGTATAACTTTTTTGACTATACCATAGAATGAACCCCCAGCTAGAAAAAATTTACTTTTCCTCAAGCGAAAGTACCCGTCTCATATTCTTTCTCGTGCTCTGAAACGGCACGGAAACACTTTGGTTTCTGAAAAATCGAGAAAAAAATTTTTTTCGATTTACCTTAGTCCCCAAGGTGAAAAATTGGTTGCAGTTAACAATCTCTAACTCTCATGATCCCGAGAACATGATTCCGAAAACATGATTCCCGCGAGCCCCTGCGCCCCCTTCGGGGGCTTGGGGCTTGGAGTTGAGATGCGCACACCCACATACCTTAGACGCAAATCACTCGAAAGTGACTCTGGATGCATGAAAAAGCATGCATACCAGAGTTTATTTATGCGGTAGCCCCAGTATTCAAAACTATGTTCAACGTCTTATGACTTTGCTAATAATGCGCTTTCTCTAACAATCTATATTTCTTCCTAAAGCAATATCGATTATTTTTCGAGGGCCCCACTTTAAAACGATTTTTAAATAGATTGTTACAGAGGATAAAGCGAAAAAAAAAACTAACGGACAGCCTTGACATTTTTTAAATAGTTTAGAGGGGGCGAGGAGGGGGGGAGCTTTTTATCAAAAAAAAATTTTTGTTAGGGTATTTGAATTATTTTTTCATCCCAAAATTATCATTTCCGCCTTGTCGCTACCGCGCAAGGTTCATCGTCGACTTTTTAAGAAAAAAATCTTAAAAAGTTTTGGCTATATTTTTGCTTCTGAACCCTTTTTTACTTTTCATTTACTGGTTTTCTATACTCAAGTTATGCTTGTTAATTTTACACATCATAATTTTTTGCAAGCATTTTTGAAAACTTAAGGGGGGGGGGACTTTATATACGCATCGCCTAGTGTCGAAAGTTTAACTCTCTCTGGGAGTTTTTTTAGAAGGAGTTTTTGCCTCTCCCTCCCCCGGTAGAGGGAGTTTTTCTGAAAGTGCTTCAGAAAAATTACCGATCTTTCTAAAATATCGATTTGTTGTTATTTTGTGACGGTTCATGATTTTAGATAGCCATGGATGGTATTAGGGTTACAAGGTGGATAGACGCCTTACAGGCGCCTTTAATGAATTCCTTCCGTGCGTTGATCATTTAAGTAGCACATGCCACTGGCATTTCCCAATCCAAAATAAGTGTTTTTCATGAAAATGTGAAACGAAAAAACAAAACTATTTTACTCAAAAAAAATCCAAAAAATACTGCCTGAAAAATATTTTGAGTCCGATTTCGTGCTCAACACGAAAAACTACCCTAGAAGTGTCCTACGGGATGTAATGAAATTTCAAAAGTCCTCCGCCGTTAAAAGGGCTTCCGAATGAGTACAAACTCGCTTAATAAAATAGTTTCCAGAAAAAAGATATAGCTGGTGCAACGGGACCACACAAAAGTGTTACGGGCACTTCCCCCAACCCAAAAACGTAAAAAAAAATCGAACAAGTGAACGACCACTTGGATTAGTTGGTCCATGGGACATCCAGATGATCCAGCTACGACGCACTACATCTTATACTTAAACTGGTAATGGTCTTCAACGCAAAACATTGAAATTTTTGTGCAATGACAAAATATTTTAATATTGACGCACGAATTACAGACGCACTCATTAGGACGCAGACAACAGGTTTTGGAACCCGAAAAGTAAAAAAATTACTCTAAGTCCGCCTTTCACTCTCACTCACACATTGTGGACATATTTTGGAGTGGGTTTGTCTTGGACATGAAGCGACCAATCCCTTTGCCGGGTACTATAACCTATTTTTTAAGCTTAACCTTAGAACTTTTCAAGCTGTACTCAAGTTGTCCAGCTGGACATCCACCAGAAAATAGAATACTACCTTAGTTTCGAAGGTGCAATTAAGTCAAAACAAGGTTGTTTTCGTTACAAATTGTTTGAAACACCGGCTTTTAATAAAGAGCAAAATTTGTTTGCCTATTCAGAATAATCACAAAAATTAAAAGTCGACCACCTTGGAGGGGGTAACTACCCACGGTATCAAGATTACAGCTGGTTAAAACAGCATTTTGGTCTTAACAAACCGTGTTCAGGACACGATTCTGGATGGCGTAAACTGATTTTAAATTACTTTCAGCTTAACCCAAATTTTCGGATTCTTGAGTTTAATTTAAAATTTGTCTTTTGAAAACTCTGACTTGAAGAAAGTATTTGTTTAGCGAAGCATTTGTTTGCCAAATGTTTATTGTCGAATATAATCTTTCTTTAAACCTGTTTTGGCCAAACCATTTTTTTATAAACTTTGACTTTTTTGAAACAGTACTTTATTATAACTTCCAATTTAAGAACCTGGGTAGCGCCAATAAAACAGCCGGCTTTCTCATGAAATCAGGGTCGAGAAGCACGAATATGAGGATATCTCCTCCATCCGATCACTCCCCGTGGGGGGGGGGATTGTAAACTCAAGCCAAAAAAATTAGGAAATTGAAATTTTTTTTAATTCCCGCCAAAATATTTTTTTAGGAGATAAGGGCTGTATTGGGAGGGAAAAGAATAAAAAGGGCCACTAATCATAGAGGGCCCACTTACAAGAAGATGTTGAACATAGTTTCGAATACTGGGGCCTACCACATAAATAAACTCTGGTATGCATGCTTTTTCATGCATCCAGAGTCACTTTCGAGTGATTTGCGTCTAAGGTATGTGGGTGTGCGCATCTCAACTCCAAGCCCCCAAGCCCCCAAGGGGGCTTGAGAGTTAGAGATGCTTTCCGGATATTTAAAAAGGTTTACCTTAGCCATGATTCCGAGAAGAACTCTTGATCATAAAAAGCATATAGAGGCTCTTTTTGCCACGGCCCATGTTGAAAAACATGGTAAGTCATCCGGAATAGTCTAGAATTATCTATTTTAAGGTTTTGCCATGAAAGGGGCCCCTTTTATTCCCTACCCCTCCCAATACAGCCCTAATTCCCTTTTAAAATCTTTTGGCAGGAATTTAAAAAATATTTTTTTTTGAATTTTTACTAAATTTTTACCTTGGGGGACCAAGGTGAATCGAAATTTTATTTCGATTTTACAGAAACCAAAGTGTTTCCGTGCCGTTTCAGAGCAAGAGAAATAGTATGAGACGGGTCCTTTCTCTTTGAAGAAAACTAAGTTTTTCGCTAGCTGGGGAGGGGGCATTCTATAGTGTTACCCTTTTTTTGCCAGTGTGACAACTTTCGCTAATGGGTCTACCGGCTTGCTGTTCTTGTGCTTCAGCTCCTAAATATTAGCAACTTTTATTAAACGGGTACGTGACATTTCACTCTCCAACATTTAACTCTCTGGGACATTTCACTCTTCAGGATAATTTACATGGTAAGTGACGGTATATGGTCTAGTACCTGCTCTAAACGGGTATCTACCGATCTGGACTCGAATTGGATTTCTCAGTAATTATTAATACATTTTTGAGTTTTTTTAAATTGATCGACATCTGATAAAATATTTTTGATAGGAAAGCTGACGAATATACGTTTGAGTACTGCCCAAGGGTTAGCGCTTCTCGGCCAAGTCCAGCACACTCCACATTGCAATTAAACAATTCGGTGTCCCCTCAAAAATTAATACTGATGCACTTACCCAGATGATCTGGTCCACTTTCCAATATGGTCTAATTTTTTCCAATATGTTTTTACTGATTTACTTAAAAAATGGTCTAATATACCAATCTGATATATCTCATCCCGCGTACTTCATCCTGCCTGGATACTACTGCCTGGATACTACTACGTAGGCAGTTCTACCAGAGTACCGATACCTGGGCACTACCTAGGTAGCGGCTTTTCATGGACGTAAGACCTCTTAAAACTGAGAGGTCCTGCAAATTTCAAACACAATTCTTGCTTGATTTTCATTTTGAATTTTCTTGATGATTTCAAGAGTGAAGTATCCCAGAGACTGAAATGTCCTGTAGATTGAAATATCCGGAAAGTGAAATGTCCGTGTCCCTTATTATACAGGGTGTTTCAACAAATTCCCTCGTTTTGAAAAGGGCATAACTTTTTCCTGACACGATCTTGAAATTTTGTAAATTCCGAAATGTTCGCCGAACATCTTGACTGGGTTTTTTGTTTTCCGGAAAAAATTCCCGAAAATTTTCACTTTTTTGGTCCCCTCTATGGTCCAAAATGATCAATATTGTCATCTTGTTGAAACATAGGTGTGACCTAGGCCAAAAAGTAAAAATTTTCGGGAATTTTATTGGAAAACGAAAATCCCTGTCAAGATGAACATTTGGCGTTTATAGAAGTTCACGATCGCGTCAGGAAAAAAGTTATGCCCATTTCAAAACCAGGAATTTCTTGAAACACCTTGTATCTTGTTGCTCCATTTTTTCGTGTTCAAAGATGGGTTTAGCCAGGCTGGGTTTGTCAGAAGTGTATTTAATGTTTCTTTGCCATTTGTTTGTGGAAGTTTTGACTTTAGAATTTGTTTGCCACCCAGTAAAAGCTTCAAATTGTTAAGTTTTGCTGTTTTTTAATTTTGAGAGTTTTTTAAATTGTGCATTAAAATTTATTTTTTTTGTCGATGAACAGCTGCGAAAATTGCGCATAATTTATCTGCCCATCAATTATTTTTGTGGTTATCGGTGTTGCTCAGCATGTGTATATCTATTGCCTAATGCTTTACCAGTATTTTCTTTAGCACTATCTCCTGCTGTGATTTGCCTTAGGGCATAATCCACCATAAATAAGTGGTAGTCTGGGTTAGTAGGCCGCAGGTGATTTGGCCTTGGATGGACTTAAGGCATTTACATACAAATAAATTGGTTTTGAGATAAGAAATTACCGAATTTCCTTAATTGGAAAAATTGTCGTATTCCGAACCCTCTCGAAAAGCCTCTAAGTGATGTTTTTGACAGCTTAACCATTCTAGCCCTCACGTAAAAGGTGTTATTATGCGAAAGAACTAATTTTTGACAAGAAAAAATTGCGCATTATTTACTAAACAAAACTACTAAACTACAATACTCTTGTAGCGCCTAATTTTTATATGCTTAATGGCTCATTTATAAACGTTGTCATTGTCGTCATCGTTGGCGTTGTCATTGGAATATTTTTTTCATAAAAGCATTTTCACGCCAACGACAACGATAGCGACGACCTATTTATAAAAAATCCGACGACAATGACGATGACAACGACAACGAATTTTTTTTCTTTCAAATTAAGCAAATATTGCATTTTAAGCTAAAATTTTGAAGGAGCCTCGAAACCTTGACTGAAAATGTAAAACTTTTCCAACTTGAAAGAAAAAATTTCGTTGTCGTTGGCGTCGTCGTTGGATTTTTTATAAATAGGTTGTCATTGTCGTCGTCTTTGTCGTTGGCATTGTGGTTTTCGTTGGCGTAAAAACGCATTTATAAAACATTTTTCCAAAGACAACGCCAACGACGACGATAACGTCTATAAAAAAATCCTTATCATGGTAATTTCAAAGGTTTGAATGCGCGCGGGACCACATAGATTTTGTCAATAATGTTTTCGAATTCTTTTTTTTGTTTGCAGGTGGGTAAAGCTGAAACTTTAAACCACCTGCATAGTAGTTAAAACACCGCAATGAGCTGGAGCTTACTCCAATTATCTGGATTGCACTTTAAGAACCTGGAAGATACTCTAACCATTTGGATTATACCCCAACCACGGAATAGCGCACAGTCAAACCTTCTTAACTCGGCACGCTTTGGGATGAGAGTATTAGCGAGTGTGTCGTATTAGGGTACTTTTTCTAAGGAAGTTTTCAGACTTAGTCAAGCACAAGATTTGTGAGGGTACTGAATGATACATTAAGGATTCCGGTTAAAAAGGTTTCACGGTTTTACTGGAGAATAAGTACCAATATTTTTCCTTGGTCACCCCTGCTATTTTTTCTTCATGTTTTTATTTCTTTTTCTATTATATTTTTGTGTTCGCCTTGTTTTCTTTTCTATTCTACTTTTTTCTATCCATTTACAAACAGAAAAAATATATAAAAGAAAAAAAGCAGAAACATGGAAAAAATAACAGCTGCACCAAGGCGAAAAAGCGGTACTCATTCTCCAGTAGAACCGGTTTCACTGTAGTGCATTTTTGAAGGTGTCATGAAAATTGTCATATTGCTTTTATAACTTGGTGCCTGTTAAGGCGCCAGTCACCTTTGTTAGAGCGATTGTGGAGGACGCAATTTGCCAGATTCTGCTAATTTTCTTCCTCCCCCAGCTCAATTAAATTCGGCTTATAGCAAAGGAAGCAAAAGACGCCGTGTTCACAGGCACCAACAATGGGTCTGGATGGAGCAGATCAGTACTATTAATAGCGTCCACTTTGCTGTTCTCTCACCTCTTCCAAGTGGCTATTGCTAGCTGTCCACCAGACACATCGCCCTAAACAAATACAAAGGCAAACAAACAATTTGAATTTGGTATAGGGTGGCTGTTCCTTGGTTTGGTTGTTTTGGTCACTAGCCAGCCAGCTAGCTACGATTGCTTTCTTCCGTCCATTTGCCTGGTTAGCGAGAAAAAAAGCCAAGCCAATGCTTTATTGTTGTTTACTGGTGGTTTAATGTATTGGTCTCGAGACTTTCTCCAATTATATGGCTTGTTTAAAAGTCAGGATAGGTAAAGCCTAAAATACACCGTCCACTTCTTTATTCTAGCGACTAATTTTTGACTTTTCCGATTTCCTTCCGTATTTTTACGTAACCTCTAGTACATTTTTATACCGGCGTGTAGCCTACGATTTCAGCTTTATAACGAGCTATCGAGTTTTACTAAAATATTTTCAGAAATTAGTTCTTATTTTCTTTTCAGTTTTTATTCAACTTATTCTTTTCAAAATCAACAATTATATTTTTTGATTCTATTTTATCAGTTTTTCAGAAATATAAAAAAAATATTTAAAACTTTTTTTGACGTAAAACGTATTTCTGATAGGTGAAGCGGATTCTCGTTCAGCGTGGTCGATAAATTAAAAAACTTACCTTAAAATATTTCAAAAGGCGGGTACCAGGTCAATTCAAAAAAGAATTATTTTCAAAAAACATTTTGTTGAGTATTTGACGAGGAAAAACTAATCGAAAACATTGGCAGTGTTTAATTGCATCGGTGGCCTAGTGGGATAGAGGCGGCGGACTGCGAATGTCGGTCGCGCGTTCGATTCCCGCTGGATGTATGGTTTTCCTCGACTTTTGCGAAATTTCGTCAAATTAAATCTTGTTTGAATTTCGTTGGTACCCGCCTTTCAAAATATTCCCATCGACGACGAGCATGCCCCTTTAAAATTTCAAATTCCGCTCAACACAATAACTATTTAATTTGAATTTTTGAAAGTTTAAATACTCATTGTGACAGATACCCAAGTGCACCAACAAACCACCCCCCCCCCCCTAAGTGCACCCCCCTCTAGTGCACCCCCCTCTAGTGTACATATTTTATTTATTTTTTTTAAATTAATATTGTTCTTCAGCAAACTTTATCTAGTTGAATCTAAATACGGACGTATGAGAGTGAGTGAAAAATACATTTCTCTCAGTTCAACATTAAAAAATGAGAGCTTTTGTAATTCAAATATTTGATGTGAAATCGGTGTCTAGCTGGAGAGCGCACCTTGGCCTTAATTTGGTGAGGAATGTGGAGGTAGATGCCCTGCAAGGCAACTGGGGCGGAATCACCAAATGCCGTTCCCTTCAACAATAATGGACTCTCCTTCTCAAAAACTTTAACTCATCTTTTAAAAATGTTGCTCTCATTTTGAAGGTTATTTGAACAAAAAAGAGTACTTTATGGTTCTGCTTAATATAATTAATAGAGAGAAAATGCACTGTTGACAGTTGAGGGATTGAGTGGAAGAGGAAGAAGGTGCAGGTTGGCACTGACCACTTTCTCTTTTGCTCTGAAGAATGATTGATACCCCCTGTTTGTTTTGTGGACCTGCCAGGCTTTTTTAAGTGACCCAGATTGAAGCTGTGATAGAAAATACACGTCTTCGGCGAAAATGACAGATTCTTAAGTTGTCGAGAGAACCTGGGCTTAGGATCCAGAAAATTTACAACTTGTTTTTTGGAAATTATTTTTTAACCGTTATGTTAGGTCTATAGAGATCTAAGACCAGTATTATCATCATGCTCTTCCGAATATATTTAGCTTCTTAAGTTTTTTAGCCGGCTTTCTTCCTTTTATTATACCTTTTTAAGTTTTTGAGACATTCTAAACTAGGTGCTTTTTGTCACTTTTGAGGATGAAAATCATTAGAGGTTACCGTATTTTCTCGCCTTATTCGTCAAACCTTACATTTTCTTAGCGCCTATCTTAAAATTTTTGGGTGTTCAGTTAAAATAAATATAGCAGAATTTGCCAAGCTCGTGGGATATGAGAAAACTCAAACAACAGATTTGCAAAATATTGATTATGGACTGAGATATAGATCCTTAAAGTCGAGTGTGGGTCTTATTAGATAAAATACGGTATGAACTTCCTAATAATCAGGCAATGGAAGATGCCTTAAACCCATATCTGGCCAATTTTTTTTGCGGGGGAGGAGCGAGGGGGGGGCAAGCTGTGAGCGGGGGCAGTGGCGGGGGGTGCGTGATTAATTTACAAGCTTCAGGACTGAAATTTTTTAAAACAGCAGTCTAGAATGAATCTGAAGGCTTTTGAAACACTTCTGAAGTCAAAGCCACGATATTGCCACTCATCTGGTTCGATAAATCTTGATTCTTCTCGGCTGCCGTTCTGAAAATGACCTCATCCGAGAGTTTTTTTCGACTGGGATTTTTCGCGGTGGGTGACGGGGGGTCATTTGGGAGCGGGGGGGGGGGGGGGAGGTGGCCAATTTTTTTGCGGGGGAGGGTGTTAGGACCGGGGGCGGAGATATAAGGAAAATTGGCTATACTATAGAATGCCCCCCCCCCAGCTAGCGAAAAATTTACTTTTCCTGAAGGGGAAAGGACCCGTCCCATTTTGATTCTCGTGCTCTGAATAGGCACGGAAACACTTTGGTTTCCGAAAAATCGAAAAAATTTTTTTTTTCGATTTGCCTTGGTCCCCAAGGTAAAAAATTTAAGAAAATTCAAAAAAATATTTTTTGAATTCCCGCAAAAACATTTTTACAGGGAATTAGGGCTGTATTGGGAGGGGAAGGGACAAAAGAGGGCCACTAATCACACAGAGCCCATTAACAAGAAGATGTTGAACACAGTTTTGAATACTAGGGCCTACCGCATAAATAAACTCTGGTATGCATGCTTTTTCATGCATCCAGAGTCACTTTCGAGTGATTTGTGTCTAAGGTATGTGGGTGTGTATCTCACACCCAACCACTTCGGGGGCGCAGGGGGCTTGAGAGTTAGAGATGCGCGCACTCACTTACCTTAGACATGATTCCGAGAAGTACTCTTGACCATAAAATGCATATAGAGTCTCTTTTTGCAACGGCCCAGTTTAAAAACATGGCAGGACATCCGAAATAGTCCAGAATTCACTTTTTTATAATTTTGACATGAAAGTGGCCCCTTTTTTCCCTTCCCCTCCCAATACAGCCCTAATTCCTTTAAAAATGTTTTGGCGGGAATTCAAAAAAATTTTTTTTTTTGAATTTTCTTAAATTTTTTACCTTGGGGGACCAAGGCAAATCGAAAAAATTTTTTTTTTCGATTTTTCGGAAACCAAAGTGTTTCCGTGCCTATTCAGAGCACGAGAATCAGAATGGGACGGGTCCTTTCCCCTTCAGGAAAAGTAAATTTTTCGCTAGCTGGGGGGGGGGCATTCTATAGTGTTACCGGAAAATTTGTTCAAAAAGGGGGGGGGCGGTAGGGAGGCCAACCCTAATTAAAAGCCCACAGTATCTTTAGCACACTGCCTCCATGAAACAAAAGTTATGCTTATTTATAAGCCCAAATTATGATTTTAAAAAGGCGCTTTTTGGTTTTTAAAAATTGTTATTTTTGGTTGTGAAAAATTTGATTGAAAAAAGCGGTAAATTTTGACAATTTGACAAGCATTTTGATTAAAAATTTATGTTTTGTGGATCAATGCTCTGATATTTGAAACAGACTAAGAGCTACAAAACTCATTTTTCAGAATTATTTTCTTATGTGAGAACGCTGAGATATAGTTTCTTTAAAAATATCTTTAATGTGGAAAACATAAAAGATTCAAATTCGTTTTCTTGGCGTTCTGTTTTTACTTATCTTTTTGTGACAGTCATAAGAAAAGTTTTCACTCATTTTGAGTGGTGACTGGTCAGATATTATGTACAAAGAGTGTGTCAAAAGACTGCAAAAACAGTTAACAAAGGAAAAAGTTCCAATTTTCGAAAATTGTTAAAATCTCAAGATTTTAATTATCTTAACCAGTGATGTTTTGTGTACACATGTAAACGCTCAAATGTTTTGTGTTGCGGTTACATTTTTGTAAACAAATGTACACAAAAGATTTCGAGTTTTTGTTTTTGAACATTGATAAAAATTTAAATTTTCTCATTTTCATTTCTGTACACAAATGAAAATCAGAAAATGTTTGTGTACGTTTGTGTACACAAATAAAAAGTCAAAAAGTTTTGTGTAGGTTTATGTACACAAATGAAAACCCTGAAATTTTGTTTATGTTTGTGTACACATGGAAAAAATGTTGTACGCAACACAATAAAAAGCAAAATACTGGCAAAAAAACTCATAAAAGGGCATGAATGTAAAAACTATATGTTCTTATCCGGTTTTGAAATCCCAAAAATGAGATCGAGCTTCCAACATGACTCGTTATCGTGCACAATATCCCGAGAAAGTATGTTTTTGTAAATTATTAGTATAGTACACATTATTTTTGCAATAAAACATTGTTCTTTCGTGTTGTGTTCAATATTTTTTCCATGTGTACACAAACACAAACAAAATTTTCAGGGTTTTCATTTGTGTACGTAAACCTACGCAAAACTTTTTGACTCTTTATTTGTATACACAAACGTACACAAACATTTTCTTATTTTCATTTGTGTACACAAAAGTAAACAAAGATATTTTTATTTTCATTTGTGTACAGAAATGAAAATGAGAAATTTAAATTTTCATAAATGTTCAAAAACAAAAACACAATATTTTTTGCTTTCTTGTGTTTACAAAAATGAAAATTTTCGTACACAAAAATTTGTAAAGAAAACAACACTGATCTTAACCTTTTTTGACTGCATTTTTGTTATAAAGCCAACCATTTTAATTATAAAAATGACCATTTCAGCTCAAAGAAAAATTTTCTCATTATACTCTGTTCTTAGAATTATACAAATACCCGGTACGTGACAAAAGGCTACAACGGCCGAAAGTATAAAACTCGAAAAAAGGGACAAAAGGCTACAACTCAGTAAATTATGAAAAAAGCGAAAATTTCGACTTTTTAGCTGTTTTACCATGTTTTTCAACATGGGACTTGGCAAAAACAAAGCCTCTAAGTGCATTTTTGATCAATACCCCTTTTGTTTATATCCCCTGCGCCCCTTGAAGGGGCACAGGGGATATAAACAAAAGGGGTATTTTTAGGTAGTCCGAAAACTCAATTTTTTATTGACCAGAACTCAGAAGTAATGTCTTTTTTGAAGTCGTGAGGCGATTTCAGGCTGATATAGGTCGTTTGGTAACACTTGGCATTAACTTTTTTGGGTTTGCGGCGCTTTTTCCCAATTTTACTGAGTTGTAGCCTTTTGTCCATTTCCTTCGAGTTGTAGCCTTTTGGCCTGTTGATAGAGAGGAGGAAAAATAAAGAGGAAGATATACCTACTTTTGTAAAGGCCATTTTCATTCAATTTTTTTTACTTTTAAATTTTAAAATTTTGCGCAAAAATGGGATTTTTCTATTTGTCGGCGCCGGTTCGATTCCAGTCGCTGTCAAATTTTCAGTTTTGTGTTTGATTAAAAACTAATAATAGGTAAAAACACCATAAAGGCGCCGATAGGTGATAGTTTAAATGCATCGAAATATTCAGAAATTTGATTTTCCTCGGTATTACTCCAAATTTTCTAGGATTTGCTATATTTATGCGTGTTTCTTTTGCAGTGTGAGTGACCGCTGGTTTGAAAAATGCGTTTATTGGTGCTCAACTTTAGAGTTACCCAATTATCGAAGCGCAGCATCTCTTTTGTGCTTTCCCTTTCCTACTTTCAAGGCCATCATTCAGGGGAAAATAGAAGCGTAGAAAAAAGTTGATCTTTTTACTCTTTTTATGATAAGCAGGGTTTGAGAAAAAGCCTTTTTGAATGTGCTAAGACTGGCTTGTGTTCAATATGGATGTAGGAGATTCCAATTTGATTGTTCCGCAAACAAATCCACGCCCTCAGGCAAATGGGATTTCGGCAGATTGCATACCTGAGGAATAAAGTAGAAGAAGAAGAAGACTTCCGTCTAATCCTTCTTCTCCTTTTTAAAAATAGAAAGCCACTTTTTATGGGATATCTGGGCATTTGGGCGAATTTGTTTTACTTTTTTTCGTAGAACTATTGATGTTTTGTGAAAAGAAATGTTAATGGCCAATTTTTTTATTTGACTAGAAACTTCTGTTTTGGTCGGTTTTTAGCACAGTCAGTGATCACTTTGGCATCAAGCCTTAAAAGAAACGAGAAAATTTTAAGTCAATCTTAGAATTTTTGGGTGATCAACCGAAATTTGAAAAGTTATGTCGCTAGTAGTTTGCTAGTACAGTATACCACTCCGTACCTGAAATTTTAAAGCAGTCAGAACGAAACAAATTTAATTAAAAGAACTTTGAAAGTTTTCACAAGAAAAAGCGAGAAAAGGTTAGATAGGGAAACACTGTTTTAGAAGTCGTAACCAATCATGGTTGGAAGCTGGATGTCGATGTGTTTGAGGTACTGCAGCTTTGCTAGTTTTTAATAATATTTTGTTCTGTAAGGTTTTTTCAATCTGTTCTCAAGGTCCTTCCCATAAAAAAGCTTTCTAATGGACAGGAAAACAAACAATTGAAATCGGCTTACCGACTCCCTATTGCCATTGTCAACGAGCCTTTAGTGGCCATTTGGGATTTTTTTAGACACCACTCTGGATTACTTCTCCGTAGTGGCCAGCTGGACCCGGTTCTTTAGGGTGGGCAATATCGAGTGAGTCGACTGTAACGCAAAAACCCTAGTTTTTTTTGATTTTTCACTTTTGTATAACAATCATAAAAAGCTTGTATAACAACTAAATCTTAAGTATGTGTTGCTCAACAAGTCATTCCCTGTAATTTACTTCATTGATTCGGGCGTACAACCTACTTCTCAAGTGCAATGGTTTATTTCACTATTTGTCCCTACATTTACCGTAACCACTGAAATAGGATCTTTTTGGCAATGTTAGTGCCTTGCTAGCTTGCTCCTCTTTGTTTTATGTGCTTGCTGTCCTTGACTTTTTCTTGTTGTCTCCTGCAGTGCGACTAGTTGCAGACTGGGCCGTATATGCAACAAGAGGAAAAAGACGAACAGCTTTCCCTTTTTTGTTGTTTCTTTGTGCAATGCGCACTTGCAGGAATTCTTCTTTTCTGGGGAAAGAATGTTTGAACCCAGGATGAGGAATGCCCCCATCCTGGTCAGCATCCTTGAGGTCAATGGTCATGGCGATGGTGTAAAACATCTATTTACAGCGTGGCGTTTTTTGTCGTTTTTGAAATGGCTATAACTTTTTTATTTTTCGAGATTCAGACGAGATCTATTTTTGTTGGATGGAGCAAGGGCAAAATTTTTATTTTATACCAAATTCTCGGTGAAAAGACTATATTGACACTTAACAGGAACAATAACAATGATGATCAAAATTTGCAACAGAACCATCAAAAACATCAGCAAGAATAATGTGAATTTTTGCATGCAAAGAGCAAAACTTACTTTTACGAAATCAACTTTTTTTACATTTCGTAACTTTTAAAGTGGGAAATAAATCGGGAACATATGTTTTACGGTAACTATGAATTTATGACTAAATTGTGAAACAATGTTATGATTTTTAGCATGTATTTAAAGGACGCATTTCCGAAATATGGATTGGCGGGTTGCATTTTGTACTTCAAAAATATTCAACAATTTTTTTCGAATTTTTTTCTGCCTCTAAGATTTTATCGAAACTTTAAACAATACACTAGTCAATCCCAACGTCGCTTGAAATTGCGTAAATGCCGCTGCGTTCGAAAACCATCGTTCTTTGAAAAATTGGAATGCTAATAATTGCTCCATAGCCCATAAGTTAGGAGTTATAACCTCATTTCTCCTAAAATTATCTCCTGAATTAGGAGTCCGGATTTTAATAAACAAGGCCAGACTCCATCAGACTCAAATTCAACCTTTCAACTAACCCAGCTATTAAGTTCAAAAATCTTTTGATCATCTCTGTGCCAGTATTTACTTTTCTCTTTTTAATTCACCTCGAGCCTCAAGTTAGGCTCGAGGTCATGACCCACCAACTTGGTGTATTCTTGAGGTGGGCAGTCAGGCAGTTAGGACAGTAGCAATCTCAATGTCTTAATAGAAGTAAAGGGAAGCTCATATTGCTATTATATTCTATGAAGGGGCCTAGGTCAGGGGTCATAGGCCTGGCTGTGGTTGTGTCAGCACCCCTTTCTGTCTATTGAGCAATAATAATAGGGAGAGGAGTGCATCATTGGCTGGTGACCCAGCAGCAGGCCTGGCACTGCAAGAATTTCCTTCTTGTTATTATTTATTTGAATGGATGGCGTCCTCAGCCCCCTCCTGCCCAGCCAAAAATGCCTTCAAAGAGGGCACTTAAGCTGGGGGTGTGCCCTTATGGGGGATGCAGGCAGGCACCGGTCTGATTGATCCTACTTGGGGACACTTGTGTGCTGCAAGTAGCAGCCTAACTATTTGAAAATGGAGATTAGGCCAATTGAAAAAGAACCAGCAAAAAAATGAGCTTTGGATTGGGATTAGAAAGTAAGCTTAGGCTAATGTAGTACTTTCGGATTTTCGTTAAAAATTGATGTCGGCTCTCTTATTTGTTATTTCTTGAGCTCAGAAAGATATATTTATTCTAACTCTAGGACTTAAACCAGACTTTAGGTAGACATCAGACTAATGGATGGTTTAAGATAAGTGGCTTAACATGCGCAGATCCGACGTTGCCGTTTGTATTCGGCAGATTGTTTCAACAGAGGACAACTTTGGCCAGAAAACGTAACCTACCTTGTACTTGTTCACCATCCAGATTTGTTCACCATTAGCAGAAAACTTTTACAGAAATACCGTATATTCTCTATTAATCCCCACCTTATATACCAGTGTAACTACTACTCACTGCTCACCAGCCTAAAGAAAAAACCATACCTCATCGTGATGTGTCGTCACGATAAAGTTGCCTTTTGAGGGCATTTCACTCTAGCGAGGAGGTCCGATTTTGTGATATTCGTGCTTAACAGGTCCTAAAACCCCCGTGTCAACCGTTGTAACAGCCGGGAATCCCCGTGTTAAATAATTTTTAAAGTCATTTATAAATTGTTATAAATTCGTTAGAATCGATATCATTGAATTTTTCATCTATATTTTTGGTCAAAATTGGGACCGATCGGTCCATACGATATATGGATAGAACAGCCCTACTTCAAACCTTTTTCATAATATTCTTGTCAAATAAATGCGTAAAACATGTTTTTTTAACTTTATAAAATGTTGCAATTATTTTTTCCTAAGTCAAAATTTTCATCATTAGTGGACCATATAAAGTCATTAAATTTAAACTGCATCTCCAGATGTGCGAAATTAAAATTGTTTATGAGGTAGTGATTTCCCACCTTCTAGGTGGCCTCTTGCTCAAAACAAATGATAGTAATTACTTAATTTTACGATTATTGCAATCTCAAAGAGGCGCGAGAACATAAAACTACTACAAATTCAATGTTGTTGATTATCCACTCCCAAAATAATTCAATTTGAACTACACCTTCCCATCTGCTGTTTATCCACCCCCCCCTTACCTGCATTCTTCCAGAGCACCTGTTGTAGTGCCGCATATGGCTGTTGATTCTGGATTTGGTCTTTTTTCCTTCGGCATTCTTTTATTGTCAGACTAAGCTTTTGGGTGTTTTATTTTGCAGTCTTCTATTGCACACCAATGTGTCCAACACAGGGTCCAATATGCAACACAACATTTTAAAAAGCATTTATTTTTCAAAGGCTTGTTTTGTGCTATCTTGTTTCTTTCTAGCTTTCTTGTAAGCTTCAATCCTCAAAACCAAGCCTGTGAATTTGACCGCTTTAGTGGTTCAGAAAAGTAAAAATGTTGGTGAAAAGAGGTGAGAAATATAACTTTAAATAACGGTAGTCTTTTCTGGAGCTCGGATGTTATTGAAAAAAGTAAAAAATTGCGCAATCAGAAAACACAAACTCGTTTACCTTTTTAACTTTTAAAAAACCTTTATCGTCTCATTTTGAAAAGAAGTGATTTTTAGTTTTAGTTTAAAAAAGCATTGTTATCAATAAAATTTCATCCTAGGGAAGCTTGTCAAAAACGAAACGTGTGAAGTACCAAATTTGCTTGCTTGAGTAGTGTTTTACTGATTTTTTCTCCACTTCTACCATCTGGCTAGTCACCTTGCCCATATCGATCAAAAAATAATAATAAAATACTATTCAAGATTTAGTCTTGGCATGTTTCGTTGTTGACAAATTTTGTTTTTGTCCCCTAGCCAAATATGATAAATTTGATATGACATTTTGAATACTTGAATCAGCACAAGACAAATGATAGGAAAACCAATAATTTGAAATTTGTTTTTTGTGATTAAAAAGAGGAATCAATTTTTTTGTTAAAATTTTTTTCTGTTTGTTTTATGTATTTGTAATGATTTACCTTATTATTTATTTATTACATTTTTATCCAAAATTATTTGTTAAACTGTGGTTGGACCAGCTCTAGCGAACTCTTTTTTGTTAGATGTTTTAAACTCAAAAGCATCCTCATAAGATATGAAATTACGCAACAGAATTTAAAAAAAATCTTGGTTGTTGAGATACATTGAAGCTCCATAGGAACTCAAGTAAAATCAAGTTACTAACTGATAAGGCTCATCGAAAACGCATACTTTTTCAACTATTAAGTGTAAATCACAAAAAACTTGACTAAAGTGCATTATGTCGCCTCCTCCAAAACAGCCCAAAAGCATGTTTTTTCAATGTATTAGCACCTGAAACGTGTAGAAAAGATGTTTTTAGGGCGCGGCCGGCCATTTTTCGAAAAAAAATTTTCGACCAAAAGTTGACTTTTTGCCTTGGGTGGCCAAGATAACCACCCTAAAATTTTCATCTGGATACCATAAAAGATTGAATTTAAACGTAGTTTTGTTAACTGGGGCCTAACGCATAAAGAAAATCTGGTATGCATATATTTTTTATGCATCCAGAGTCACTTTCGAGTGATTTGTGTCTAAGGTATGTGGGTGTGTATCTCACACCCAACCACTTCGGGGGCGCAGGGGGCTTGAGAATTAGAGATGCGCGATCTCACTTACCTTAGACATGATTCCGAGCAAGACTCATGATAAAAACTGCATGAAGAGCTCTTTTTGCCTGGCTCCAGTGACCAAAATAGGGTAGAATACTCTTGAATATGTCGGATTTTTTCTATCTTTTTGGGGTATCCAGGAACCCTTTCAGTTTGGTTAACCTTGGCCCCCAAGGCAAAAAGTCAAATTTTGGTCAAAAATTTTTTTTCGAAAATGGTAAAAAAATACCTTCGAAAATTTGAAAAACGGTGTAGGTAAAATGGCCTAAAAATTTTTTGATGCCTCCCCCCCCCGTCAAAAATTTCTGGCTACGCCCCTGGGAGCAGGCAATGTAATGCACTCTGACCAAAAACTTTATCACAGCACAAAAAATGTCTGCAAAATCGAGTTTTCAAGTTTGTTGCGTGCCCAGTCACATGTGTTCTCCCTTCGCCAATGGTCAGTCCCCTTATTCAAACCTTCAGGATGGACATAGGGGGAGGCTAGCGTTGTTTTCAAACAAATACCTCCTCTTTGTTTTCTTCTTCCAGCAGCAACCAATCCCATTCCCATTTTTTGTAGCAATAGACAGGGGAGGAGGAGTGCCTGTCTACACACGTGCTCTCTCTCTGCACCCCTTCTCCTTTCTGCGATGGTCATTTGCGGGTGGGTAGGGACAGTGGTCAGCAGATCTAGAGCTTGGCTTGGCTAGCAAAAGGGAGATTATCCTGATGGCTGGACGGGCAGGCTAGGGTGCCAAGGCCAAGACCAGCACAACCACCTACTACCTAGAGTCTTCGGATATAGTCTAGATAGTGGTTGTGTGTGGCTAGTGGTTGTGTAAGCTTGTGAATAAGTGCTTGTAATAGCTGCTCGTGTTGCGAAGTAAGGGCCTACTTAGATTGGGATTCGATGGATTAATCGTATTATTATTGCTTGTGGTTATTGTTTTGGATTTAGCAGTGAAGTAAGATTGACAAAATGGAAACTTTTCAGTTATGTTTTGATATGACTTTTCGTGCTGTTCCATAAAACACCCAATTTTTGCCGACAAATAGTAAAATTTATTTAGAAATCCGAATTATAAGGCAGATTTTTTGGTTCTTGTTTGTTAAGATTTGACCATAAATTGTACAGTCATTGTTCGAGATGTTGGTGGTCCAACTTATGGTCATTTCTCAATGAGCAACTTTTTAAAAAATCTGAAAAAAAAATGCAAGCTGTATAATGTCCCAATAATGTCCCATTCGAAAAATAAAAA
Source organism: Ditylenchus dipsaci (assembly GCA_004194705.1). Lineage (NCBI taxonomy): Eukaryota > Metazoa > Nematoda > Chromadorea > Rhabditida > Anguinidae > Ditylenchus > Ditylenchus dipsaci. The sequence continues at coordinate 63,825 of SADC01001314.1, read as the reverse complement.
CGGGTATGTTGATGGGAATCGAACCTGCAGCTGTTTCCGCTTCTTATGTGTCATCAAATTTGAGTCATTTACCTCCTATTCCTATAAAAAGTTCACAAGAAAGAGGAATGTTTGAGTGTAGTGGCGTAGCCAGGGGGAAGGGGAGGGGCAGGGAGGCACCTGCCTCCCGCCCCGTCAGACTTTTTCAAAACGGTGTAAGTAAAATGACCAAAAAATGGTCTGGTCCCACCTCCCCCGTCAGGAATTTCTGGCTACGCCTCTGCTTGAGTGTGACACCGCAAAAAAACTGTTACTGTACGCATTAGTCTTGCATCAAATCTGATATTGATGACCTCAGATTACTTTTAAAATTAGGCAGGAAAAAGGCTGATGCCCGCCTTTTTTTGGTGTAGCGCAAGTGTATGCCCATCTAAGTAATAGTTTTCAAAGTTCAAAATCTTGACAATTTATAGCTAGACGCAATTAATTAGCATCCTTCTTTACCTTAATATTTCTGTAGTATGAATATTATTATCAGATGTCCTTGGTCAGTGATGGTGGCCTTTTTTGCATCTCCCCGCTACTGCAAATTCAAAAGAGTCTCTTCTGTGTTATCTTTAATCTCCTTGGGAGAGCCCACAAACCAATCATTCACTCCAAACTAATATGCCACTACTATTTTTTGAACATAATTTTTAAAGTTGCTCAAGGCTTTTTCACAGCCTTTTTCGCTTCAAAATGGGTTTTCAGAAAATGCAGTTTTTACCTTGTCAAATATTTACTTAATTGAATTTTTTGTATCTGTTTTATGCACATTTAATATTTATTTTAGGCTAAGTTTTACTATACACCCTTCACTCAAGTGTAGTATACACCTTCAGTCAAATTAGCTTGGGGACCAAGGCAACTTTTTTTAAAATAAAATAATTTTAAAAATTATGCCTTGGTCCCCAAGCTAATTTGACTGAAGGGTGTATACTACACTTGAGTGAAGGGTGTATACTACACTTGATCCTTATTTTATTGCAAATTTCAGCAGTCTTCTTGCTGCATCCAAGACTTGCCGATCTTTTTTATATATTGGGAGCTGCTGCTGAAATGCTTTAAGAGCACTTTTCTACTGCACCACTGCCACTAACTGTTGTGGATATTGTTGTGGATAATAGCTCAGAATTACTTTTCTTACTGCTACCAACACATATCTATGGACGAATATGAAAATGAGTGAGTTTTTACTTGTAGTTTCAGCAGTTCATTCTGCAAAAATATCCGGATTTTCAAAGAGCCATTCTATGTTTTTTGGCTAATGTTTTTAGAAACTTTTTGGAAAACAGACTTTTCAAAAATAAAATTCATGAAATTTCGTTTTGGCTGGTCAAGTGTAAAAAACCCCGAATACCGTATTTTCTCTATTAACCCGGGTTCATTATTTTTTAACCTCCGAAAAATCTCAAAATTGTCAACCAAAAATGGCCTCAAGTCTAAAATCCTAGTCAAAAATAGGAGGGGGTTCCTTAATAGAGAAAATACGGTAATATGTAAAAAACACAGTTTAATTAGTCATCTTCGCCCTGATTTAAAAATATGTTTTGGCGTTGCGTTTTTCATCCAAAATTTTGAAAATTTCTATCAGGCAAATGACCCCTCACTTTGTAGCCCATGAAGTGAGCTACAATTTAGGTGAAAATATATCATATGGTCTTATCTCAAAAATTTAAAACTTTTTTGAATACGACTATACACCGCAAATTGCATTAAAAGCAGTATTCATAAATTATCTCCAAATCACAATGCCAAAACACGACTTTAAAAAAGGAGGAGAAGAGTTTAGGGCAGGACTGCAGTATATGTCATAGCTCAGAAATGGCCAGAAACATCTTTTTTCAAAGTTTTAGCACCTGAAACGTGCTAACAACACGTTTTTAGGGCGCGGACGGATATTTCCGATATCCCCAAGCTAATTAAACCTATAGAAGAGTATTCTACTTCGTTTTGGTCACTGGAGCCAGGCAAAAAGAGTCTCTTCATGCAGTTTTTATCATGAGTCTTGCTCGGAATCATGTCTAAGGTAAGTGAGATGCGCACACCAAATATCTTAGACACAAATCACTCGAAAGTAACTCTGGATGCATAAAAAATACATGCATATCAGAGTTTCTTTATGCGTTAGGCCCCAGTTAACAAAACTACGTTTAAATTCAATCTTTTGGGGTGTTTTTAGCACATTTAGGTACCCTATTTTGGTTAAATTAGCTTGGGGGACAGGTACATAAGTGCCGATACGATAAGAGTGGCACAATTATCTTGTATATGTACAATGGGGTGGGTATAATGGTGAAAACTGGTCGGAAAAGTTTTTCGTCGGAAATATCCGTCCGCGCCCTAAAAACCTGTTTTAAGCACGTTTTAGGTGCTAAAACTTTGAAAAAAGATGTTTCTGGCCATTTCTGAGCTATGACATATACTGCAGTTTAGCCGAGTTTAGAAAAATTAGAAAGAAAATACGCACTACAGTCAAACGTCTGAATAAAATACCCTAAAAGTTTATTTATTTGCTTGGTTTGACCACTTTTCTTCAAAAATCGTCGGACCGCTCTGGGAAACCAATTTTAAGGGTGTACCTTAATTTTTTGAGTTCGACTGTAAATGAAATTATATACATTTTGTAGTTTTTTTTGTACTATTCCATGATGCTTTTGTTTTTGAGCGTCCGTTAAGTTTGTTTGTTCAGGTTCAGCCTGCAAGCCTCACCAGGTTCTGTAGAGCACAGCATCACCTCACTATACTCCAGTGGCCAGTCTCAAGTCAGCCACTCCTTTGCTGCTTTGCACGCCCTTCAGCAACAAACTCACCAAGGTGGGTCTTAATAACAGTTTGCACACCAGCATTTTGTCTTCTAAAAATTACACCATAAACATTTACATCTGAGGGAATGAAACCGGCATAAATAGACCCTTTTGTATCCTTCTATCCCGGCCACTTGCTTGACTGAAATTGGCACAACAAGAGAGACTATGATAAGTTGTAAAAATACTACTAAACTTTCACTCCCGAACTTTTACAGCCGTCACCAAGTGTCTTTTCGAAACGAAATAGAACATTTTGTATCTATCCATCATCGGGCGGTTCCCTTTTTGGTGGTCTTGGTGTTACCTCACCATCTCAATTGTGGCCTTAGCCATCCCCAACTTTATGGTCTTTTTGAATGGGAGGAGGGGGACAGTTGGTTATTTGCATCAGCATCCCAAGGATGGGGTGTTGCGTAACCCATAGCTGCTACTGGAAGGATGGCTAAGGTCGCCTGTTTCTGTGTGCCCGCTACTGTATCCCTAGCTTTACAACCCTACCAGGTCAAGCTGGCGGCCAACCTAAGGTTAGGCCCACTCAACAGTTGTTAGACCTTTAGCTATTGCTATCGAAGTTTTGAAGAAAAGAAAACCAGAAGGTTTTTTGTGAGTTCGGAATGGCACGAAATGAGCTTTTGTGGACGCTTTCATCATAAATTAATAAGAGAGATATTATTTTGAAAACATCTTTATGAGGATGATGTAAAATTGTGTTACGAAAACTAAAAAGGCTTTACCAGCTTTGTAAACTCATGCAGTGAACTTTAAAGCTTGAAGTCCGTCAGCGCCACGTCGGCTGAGTAAGACGTATTTGGCAGAGCCTCACAGCCGATCTTTTGCAACATCTTCTTTGACTTCCCTTGCCCTCAATAAATGACCCCTCAGGTGTCCCACTGGATTTTTTCATTTTCATGATTCTAAGCTAAGTTAAAATGAGCTATGATTTAATTTAAAATCCTAAAGGATTTTTTTAAACTATGTTGAATGAATCAAGTGCCATCTTCAAGCTCGACGCCGTACATTAAAAATGTACTCGCCATGGATATAGCGCGATCGGCATTCCAAAAATGTGTAACTTTATTGTAGCAGTTCACTAATTTGGTGGTTTTACATGCAAACTTTACTTACCTCTGCGTCACCCTCATCTTCCACTTGTGTGTGTGCAGTAACAATGGTGATGATGGGATGGCTCGATTAGTTAGTGTTATTATGGATGTTTGATTTAGGGTGGGGAGGGGAGAGAGGGCAACCACTTCACGATAACCATCTACATTGACCAGTGCAAAATCTGCATTTGTAAAGAGCAAAAGTGAAAGTTGGATGCCTCGCCACTTTCAAACAAACGAGAGTGTAAAACAAAAGGCATGTCAATCAGTGCCCTCCCCAAATCAAGATGGACTTCCCTCTTCAAATTCTCGATTTAAAACCTTGTTTCATGCCTTCTTCACTTTTATATGTGAATTTATCGGTCTAGCCATCCCGTCATCACCATTTTTAAATTCATGATGAAAATTCCAATAGATATTTTTTGCAACTTAGGCACTAGATTAAAATGCAGGCTATGTGTCTGTATTTTATTTCCGGGTTTTTTTCTTCATTTGACATCCTAAATCTTTACAAATTTCGTTATTTGATCTCTAAATTTTTACTTCTAATTTTGAGACTCAATAAAGAACTGGATAACATGGCATTTTTGACGAAAATTTAACCAAGGCCAAAAATATGAGAAAATTGAGGTACCATTACCTATAGCCCTTTAACACGCGAAAGGCTGTCGAAAATTCAATTTCGCGACATATGTGAATGTCTGCTGTCTCGAGTGGATGTATTCCGAAAACTGGCTTATAGAAGAAAAATCGAAAATTTTCTGTGAAAGTATAATCACTCTGCTACAAATTTATAGGCAATACATATCTCTGATCACGCTCTGCATTTTAAGATGTTACATGCCCAAGTGGTACACAACTTTGAGCAAGTACCACTCCTTTCTAGGTGGTTGGGAGCAGGCAAATTAACTAGTTTTAAATGATGTTATACCCGCCCGAACCCCTCCTGTCTTCAATATTTTTTGCAGCCATTGTACTCAACGTGAAATTCTGCGCAAAACACTTTGGTAGACATCCTGCCACTTGGTGATCTCATTTTTTAAATCTTCTGCAGAATGTTTCAAATGCTCCAGTCTAACAAATATCAAAAAAGTTTTACGGAGTCGTGTTTTTTCTATTGATTTTATTTTTTATCATTTTGTGGTTAAGATTTCTTTTTAGGTTTTATTTTTTTTTTATTTTTATCATTTTGTGGTTAAGATTCTTAGCTACAAAATGAGTGCCGAATTTTAACAGTAAAAATGCCAAAAAAAATTCTTTTGAAAAAAAGCCCACGTATTTAGGAGATTACCCGATATTTCAAAAAGCGGGTAAGAAAGTATTGAGCATTTTTTAAGAGGGAGGATTGTATAAAAATATTAGAGATCAAACTTTTTCGAGGTGTCATTGTATAGACAAAAAGAAGCTCGACTGTATCTGTTTAAATGAACTATATTTCAAGATGCATGTTTCAAGTGGGAATAGAACATACGACTTTTTTCAAAAAATCAATTACTCAAATTTCAAGTCTTTTTCTGTTGTTTTTGCCAGATCATATTTCCCAAAAACAGGCTGAAATTTTTGAAAAAAGAGGAAGTATGTTAATGTAAGTCAATCACACAATCTCTATTGTCTTATTTATCACCCAACTGTTGTAGCAAAACTTAGTTGTTTCCTTGACGTCGGTTCTCCTTTTTGGGCATCTAGCAGCACTAGGTTGACACAAAGCAGTGACCACTAGTTGACACGTTTCCGGTGGTGGCTGGCCATCAGATATGCTGTCCCGGATTAGCCAACTGGGTGAATGGCAACCAGATGTGGGTGGGGGAAGTCCAAACAATACAGGTAATTTGAATTTGAAAATATGGACACAAGGAGAAATTAGATTAGGGCGGCGGCGGCATGTTTGTTTGGGAAGCAAGTGAGGGGAGTATGGCCGGAGGAACACAAACAAAGATAATACATGCTCCTGCTGCTGCTCCATCACATAATAACAACAACTAAATTATATATTTTTGGACGTATACTTTTTGAGAACCTATTACTTTTGCCACCATCTTCCTTTGATTGCGAATGGTAGGGATTTGGCAGGTATTTTTCGCAGTGTGTCTATTATAGTAGGGAGGTTGGTTGGGCGCTCTGAATCCCCTGTGAGAAAAAATTTTGATTTTAAAGACTAGAAGCCGGTAGAATTTGGTCGTGGGTTCGATTCTCACTCGAGGCTCATAGTTTTTACTCAACTTTTACTCTATTTTCGAACAATTCTGCTTTACTTTTGCATACAGCAGGCGAATTAAATTATTTTAGCCTATTTTTCACTCAGAGGTTTCCTAACTTTCAATTTGTCAAAAAAATTACACAAAAAGCTTCTATTTTAAAAAGCGCTGCTTTTTTTAGTTAAAAATAATTTGCAATATTTTTCTGAAAACAAATTTTGTGTTTTTAAACAATTTTTCGAAGACTGCTCTCTGGCAAGTCTCCACTCAATGGTACCATTGTGTTGACAGTGTGTTTAAAAACACACTGTCAAAAAATAGATTTTGAATCAGGTTGCTACAGTTTCATTGGCTACAACTAATGGTTGTAGCCAATGAAATGCCCTACGATTTTAGTGGTAAGTTAACTGAAAGCAGTCTTCAAAAAATGAGTGAAGATGGGTGACGGCGGCTGATTAATACAACTGTTTTTAACCAAATTCAGTGGCTTCAAAGCTATTATATTAGAAAATTTCAAAATGAGTAATTCAGGGTATGATTCAAGCTCCACCAGTACTACAAAGTGCAATTTAATGAATCAAGCCTTTGTTAAGTTGACAAGTTGACTTTTATGGAATTTTTTTGCTAGAATCACAAAAATAGAGATCTTATTTCAATTATTATTTTTAAATCTTTATTTGTTTTTCCAAAGTGTTGCATGAACAAATGTGGGTGTGTGCATGGTTTCATTGAAGCACTTGAAGGAGGGGGAGGGGGAGTGTTGTGTTTAGGGCATTCCCCCTGCACCAATTGGCTTGTTTTGGCATTGCACAAAGTGGATTGTTGTTAATAGTCTGGACTTACTAAATGCAACAATCATCATTAGTGCTGCTGCCCAAGCTAGATAAGATCTGCTGCTGATGCCGGAAGACCACTAGTTTAATAATACAGCCAATCCTATTAACATATCAAATTTCTTTCATTCCTATACATCAACTTTATTTCCTATAGTTTTCAAATTTTACCTAGCTGTGAAATCGTTTTCTGCACTAATAATGATAAAAAATTAAGTTCTGTGCAACTTATGGTTTAGTGGGCGTAGTTTAGTCAATAAGCATTGGTGTCTCACTTGGCTAAAATTAATTGAATGTCACCGAAACCCAGGCTCAGACTACACACTCCACTCATTTTATGCAATCCAATTCAAAGCTTCAACTGCACCTAAGTCGAAAAAAATCAGTACTTGGAGTGCTAAAGTTTAAAAAAAAATCATTTTAAAGTGTCAGCACACAATATCAAATCTGAGTGTTCCCCTTTAGTGCCTTTTTGAAATTTTAGCCGAGCTAAACATGGGTCCATGATAAAATAGAAGTAGTCGTAAGTCCTGTATCAAAACTAGAGATGATAGCGGGATGGGACTCCCGTCCTGAAGGGGATTTTATGTGTATTTCCCGTCCCGGAATTTTTCCCGAAAATTTTTATCCATCTGTCCAGTCTCAGAGTCATTTTCCGCTTCCCGGATTTATTGTCCTGTCCTGACTTTCAAAAATCTGTCCCGTCTTCAAAACTCGAAAATCCTAGCGAAGTTTAGTCTAGTTTTTATTATCATTTGAAACTCCTGCCAAATTTTGAGTAAATATAGCGTGGTGCGCAAAACAGATAAATTTATCTGAACCGATAAATTTATCTGCCAGATAAATTTTTATCTGACAGATAGAATTTATCTGCCAGATAAAATTTTATCTGATAGATAAAATTTTATCGGTCAGATAAAATTTGATTTTTAAATAAAATTCCTCAGAAAATTAAAACAGGGGTTTCACAGTTGCAAATCTTTGGAAATTTTTAAGAATAATAGTGACTAAAATATTTGATGGGTTTCGCCAGAAATACTGGCTGGAAAATTTGAAAACCCATCAGCTATTTTTATCACTATCATTCTTAAAAGTTTCTATAGATTTGCAAGTGTGGAACCCATTTTTTATTTTTTTAATGATTTTTATTTAAACATCGAATTTTATCTGACCGATAAAATTTTATCTGGCAGATAAATTTTATCTGTCAGATAAAATTGTATCTGGCAGTTAAATTTATCGGTTCAGATAAATTTATCTGTTTTGCGCACCACGAAATATAGGCTTGACAATTGAGAATATACTCGGACGATATCTAGATTTTGTCCTTGACGTAAAACTGGAACAAAATCTTTCGCATATTTTTTTGAAACCTGATTCTTGCTGATAAATATCAGTTTACGCGGGAAAATCATTGTCCCACCCCGGTATTTTACTTGATCCCGCATTCCCGTCCCGAAGTAAATTATTTCTTCATCTCGTCCCGGTGTCCCGTCACGGAATGGGCCATTCATCATCTCTAATCAAAATGACAATTTCGATAAGATCTTTACAAGCTAAAATTAAAAAGTATATTAGAAAGATCCACATCAGAATTATACTTTTTTTTTAAAAGGTTGGAATACTGAAAAAATGGTTTTTATCTACTACAGTCAACTCTCGATATAGTGTACCCTCGATATAGTGTAACCCTCGATATATTGTATATTTTTCCGATCCCCGCGAGCTACACTGTATCGAGAGTGGACTGTAGTACTTTTTGATAAATCCCACTTCCAATGGCATACCCGTAAGACATCGAAAAAGAAAATTAGCTTCTTCGCCTAATTTGAAAGTAATCTGAGGTCATCAATATCAAATTTTCTGCAAAACTAATGGAAAAATGAACTTTTAAAAAAATTTGTCTTTTTGCAATGTCTAAGCCTAATTGAGGTCAAGATTAGGTGACCTTGAAATAAACTTATAAGGTTTATATCAGCAACTGAAAACTACTTTTTTGACCTTTTTGACCACTTCAAAACCGCAAACACTTTTTGAATATGTGCTGTGCATTTGCTCTGTGCCCTCTCCCTCTATGGGGACTATCAAAAAGATATAGAGAGAGATATGGAAAGATATCTTAAGGCGGCTAGACATTAATTACCTCCTCCTAGATTGAGGGGCAGTGCCCAGGGCTAGCCGAGGCCAAGCCCCTCCCCAGCCTCTCTGTCTACCCATTGACCATCTACTCTTCTTTTTGAATATATTATTGTAGTGGTGGTGGTGTAAGTGTTGCCAAAGCTTCTTTGTGGCACAGCTTCCACAACAATCAATAGCATCTTCAGCTTTTGCTGCTGAATAACCAGGCTTGCTTGTATGAATCAACACTTTTTTTGCTTAAAGATTTAGTGATTAGGACGGTTGGAGTGGATGAGGAAAAGTAGCCTTTTGTTTGGGTTTTCAGTTCAAGTTATTTTAGACTTTCCTTTGTAAATTGCAGAATGATTAGATTTTTTGGATGTGAACTTTGGTATAAATCCTTATCTTAGAATCGAGTGCGTTTTTTGCCCTGGTTCCCTCTGTTATTTTGTCTTAGTCAAATTTCGGCCGGAGCGTGGAAGGATTAGAGACCTACAGACTCACCTGCGACATGAGTCTGAGCAAGACTTTTAATTCAAATTTACCTTGACCAACTTTTCGATTAGCTCCAGTAGAAAAAAACTTAAAATACCTCGGTATAAAGTGGTTTGTTCTGATCCACTATGGCCAGATTCTAAATTAAAAAAAAAACCTATTTTCTGGCAGATAAAGGTGGTAAAACTATTTGTAAAACCTTTTTTACGCCTATGTAAATTAGTATAGAGATTTGAATACATTTTTGGAACAAGTTATTAAATTAATTAAAAGTAACATAAGTAGCAAATTCAAATCAATCACAATAATTGAATAAGGGCAACTAGTAAATTTATGATTAGGTTCTAGGCAAAATTACTTATAATTGGTCTAATCCACCATCTGGATCTCGATTTGCCTCCTGCTTTTTCTGAGTACGCATCTTGTTAGCTATGAAAAGTTTGCTACAGCTGTTTGGCTACTCATCACATTCTGGTACTAGCGAATATTGCTGATCCAAGCTCACCTCTCTGTGCGGAGACTGCCTGGGAGGCCTACCAGGAATAAGTAATGAAAAGCTACTTTCCCCATAAATTAACCTTGGTGGGCGAAGAGGTTCGTGAAGTTGGTAGTGCTCAGGCGGTTCATGCATCCGACTACCATACTGGGCGTGATTCAACTTCGACATTTAGTTTCATGCAATCCAGCACATTTTTATTTTGGCAGTTTGTAATTTTTTGTGCTGGATATTACTAAAAACAATGGATTCTCAGCATTAGAAGAATGACAGGAACACACATAGGCAATTTCTACTTGTCTGCTAATACATTTGAGGATGTGGTTGATGGTAGGGAAAGGAGGGATATAGGGCGGCATTGCAGTATCAAAACACCTGGATTTACCAAACCCATGCATTTGGGGCTGTGTGTGAAATGGCTGAGGCTACGAGGGGTGTTGCAGATTACTGTGACAGTTGTGTTCTGGCTTAGACATATCTCCCCTAGCTTGTTATTTATTTGAGCTTAGCACCCTGGAGAAGAACAATGCAATTGCCATTCTATCCGTCTATATCTTTTCTACTATTCTTACTTTTTTTTATAAGTGAAGACTTATTTTAGTCTTTCTGATTTTATTCAAAAAGCTTGGGTCATTTTGGGTTAGCTTGTTCTATTTAGTCTGTTTCTGCTATTGCTATTATTGTGCTTCAATGTGCAATATAAAGAGTGGGTCAAAAAGATTTCAATATTTCGTAAGCTAACAATTTTTTTCGTCCTACGGTTGTTCCTGTTCTTTTTTCTATATGCTAACTGGCTTGAACCCGTTTTGGTTTATTTTTACCGGAAAAAAACTCTTTTTTTGTTTCAAAGTTCGCCTAATGAAGTGACCAAACACTTCGATTTTTTTTCTAAACACAGCCTAATTTTTTTCGACAGCATTTATACTAAGGTTAACCAGTGCTAACTAAGCTGGCTATATGGCGCTAATTTGCTTATACCAAAATTAGCTGCTTAAACAAATGAGCCGATTTAGCCGGACAAAATATTTAGAATAGGGACCTTTTTTCAACATAGGGGCCCCTTTTTAAATTTGCGCTTTTTAACTTATATAATTTTTTGACTATTTTGCATTTTTTTAAATTACAAAAACGAGGAAGTTACCACTGTATTTTGAGCATTTTCGAAAAAAAACTGCTTGGGGGAGGAGGGGGACTTTAAATTTTTAGGGACCCTCGAATGTGACCTTGGCCTTTGAAGGCAAATTTTTTGCGAAAACTAAATTTTTGGCAAAAAAAATCATCGAAACATAGTAGAAACACAGTGAAACAAGTATTGGGCCATCATTAGGAAAAAATTCGAAAGTACGTTGCTCCACATGGGCTTACAAGTTAGCTTAAAAGAAAATTACCGTTTCACGGCCACGAGTATTTCGTATTTTTGGTGAAGGGACGATTGCGCTTTTTTGCAAATGCAAAAAAGCGCACAAAGGCAAAAAGTGATATTTTGAAAAAAATGCCTTGCACCGTATTTTTAATTAGAAAATCCGAAAATGTTTTTTCAAAAAAAGGATTACTATGGAAAAATAGCAGAGCTTCAAAGAAAAACCGACCAAAAAAATCATTCAAAAATTTTTTTCGGAGTAAGAAAGCTTTCCAACGCCAATTCAAAATACGAAAGACTCGTGGCCGTAGACGGCAATGGTCTTTTAAAGAGTCTTTTTATGGCAAAAAGTATGGCCAATATTTGATTCTGCTGCCTAATAAAACCTTCCGTCAAATATCTGAATTTTGATGCCAAATCAATTGCTGCCAATTTGAATTGTGGCAGCGAAATTCAGATATTAGGCAGCAGACTTCATTTAGCAGCAGATATAAATACCACCTGAAAACTTTTTTTCAAATAAATTGTGGTGGGAAGACAGCATTTATTGATAAAATGACCAGATCCAATGTAAGTCCATAATAATTTTACTTTTTACACCTGGTGTTGGCAAAATAAAAATTGGATATTAGGCGAGCATGCCCTTTTAACATTTTTTGAAATGTTGTCCAGAAATTGTCTACAAAACTGTGTGAGTGAGCCTCATGTCATTTTCTGTGGGTAACAGATAAACACATCTCCCATCCCATCACAGTCTACCAGCAAAACTTATATAAGGAGAGTGGACAGCATTAGAAGGAGTAAGAGAGGGGCTTTCCCATGTCCCAAGTTACAGATTTACTATTACTACTACTAGCTCAACCACATCAAACCTGAACTATTAAAATTATATAGCTATGGCCTGAAATTGACTGTTTACAACATTTATCAATATTTTATCACCTCCGAAATGAATCTGAGCAAGCCTCTTGCCAAAAATCCTCATCTTGGGTACTAACTTTTGACAAGGATTCTAAAAAACGCATCGAAATTTAACCAAAAGACCTAAAATTCTGAAATGCAGACTTAATTTTTGGGTCGGCGCCAAATAGAAAAGTCACTAAAAAGTCTCTTTAAAATTTCAGACTCGTTGAAGTAATTTGATACCTTATTAGAAAGTTGAAATTAGGAAATCTACAAAAAATAGGGTAGTTATTCGCTTGAACATGGATCACGGGTACCTCGGTTTTTCCTAATCTGGGTATTTGATCTAGGTAATTATTATTATTTTCCCAGAGTTGATATTTTCGAGAAACACTTTCAGAATTTAGCAATTCTAATGTTTTCGGGAAACGTCATAAAAAACAAGGGTACCAAGGCATATTTTTCAATTTTTTTTACTTATATGTGGGATGAAACTTACCGCAAATACCAATTCTGATATTATCGTGAAAGGACCGCGCACCTAATTTTTACCAAAAACCTAGGAATCCACAAATATAAAAAAATTTGGGCGAAGTACAGAGTGTTTCAAATTTTTCTGACACCTTTGAATGTTTATAACTTTTTTCAGAGATCGAATTCTGAATTTCTGTGAACACAGATCGACTCAGTTTTCGATGGAACTTTTTTAGTGTATAATGTCAAAAACACAATTTTGCTTGGTCTCCCCTGCGGTTTAGGTTCTTGTGTCTGGCTGGCCCCTGGATGAGCAATACCCAAACCCCAGGGGACCAAGCAAAAATCATGTTTTTGACTTTATATACCTAACAAATGACCATCAAAAACTGAGTCGATCTGCGTTTACACAAATTCGAAATTCGGTCAGTGAAGCAAGTTATGAACGTGAAAAAGTCTTTTCATTTTATAAAAATTCTCGCTAAAATAACATTCTAGCGTAAAAAAAGTTTTTAATCCCCTGCAAATAACACTTGTAAAACCAAGTCGACACAAAAAAATTGTTGCTTATATCCACCTCCTGTCTATTCTTTGTGTTAATCCTAGAAACAAGAATGATAATATCTGCAAGCCCACGTGTGAAGTCTCTTATACACACCACATCCATATCAGACAAACCAACTCATAACAAATTTAAAACAAGAGAATAAGAAGGGGTGGAAGGGCGTGGGAAATGGTGGTGAGCACAGCCTCAAGAGAACTAATTGGGCTGGGAGAGTGGGGACACACCCATATACCTTCATATATAGACGTGATGCCCCACCCACATTTCCTGTTACTACTATTTAAAATTACCAATATTGTTTCAGCGGACAACCTGAATGCACTAAAAAGAATGCCATGGCAGAACACTGACCTCACCACTTATTTCACCAAAGTGGATCAGGGACACATGTCCAACACTACTACTACCAATTCTACTACCTTGGTGTACAGAGACGACTCGAGCCGAGACTCAGGCATTAGTAGTCTCGATAGCTACTCCGCTACAGCGTTTGGTAGCAGCACTAGGATGAATGAGACTGCCAAAATGCCTACTGATTTCAGCCCTTTGGCTATGGTGGGTTAAATTATTAAGTCTTATTCTCGGTTTGGTCTCCAGCCTAAGCTTGCTTATTATGGTTGACCTGATTTTGTTGGGCTATTCTGAGCTCGGTTAATTAGGATAACTGTTTCACAATTAGATTGATCAATTTACTTTGTTAAAGTAATCTCGATTATTTGGCAATGACTTTTGGGTTTGAAACCACTAACTACTTATAGAAAATAAAGACAACCAGCCATCCAAACAAATAATCTAAACTTCTCGAAGAGGCGCGAACTCAAATTCCAAACCATCAATTTTTAAAAGGATTTTACCAGTTTTTACCGGGTTATTCATGCGGTGGTAATTCACTGGTAAGTTGCCATTTGCGAGCCTTGTTTTTACTGATTCTTCGAAAAGCCCGAAAAAATTGGAATAGAGCCTAAATTTTTTGTAATAAATAGTTTTCAAAAAACTTTCAAATTTCAGGAATTAGGCAACCAACACGGACCAACCAACGGCAGTCTAGCCTTCCAAGAGTGCTCGCCAGCCACAGCTTGCGAGAGCGAAACAGACATAGTTTTATCATCCAAGATGGGCGGCACCTTCAGTTTGTTGAACACTGAGAAGGACAATTCCGACTACCTGCCTCGCTTAGGGCACAGAGAGCCACCCAAAGCACAGCCTGCCAAACGCATTGCTCACAACACCACTCCTTATCCACCCACCTATGCCAGGCAGATCTCGGCTCCTCTGAGCAAACGACCTTTGCAACTAAGAGATATCACCAATACAAAGTAAGTGTTTAGCTTGTCAAATGGAGTGAATACGAACCCTCCGGCTAAAAGCGTTCACATACGAATTTTCATAAAGCCTTTGCAATAAAAGTTTATTTAATTTATGAGCGTCAAAATTGAAGACCATCTAAACCCTTGCCCCCAGTCCTTGGTCGAGTTGATGAAGTTCTCACTTTACTAACCTTTATTTTTTGCAGTGTTCATGCGGATGTTTCGCCTACTGCTCGCTTCTTCAAAAAATCACAGGATGGTGGCCCACTGGCCAAACTGTCTCGCAAACGATCTTCGGCATTAGAAGAGGAGACCAAGAAACGGCGCAAAAGCAATGAACAAATGTTTTTGCATGACCATGTAATAGTTATAGCTGTTGTGTGTTGCAACAGCTTACAAAGATTTGAAATTTAGGAAGGCATTCCAATGTCAGTTCGATCCATGCCTCGAGTTCACTCCTCCAGTGTTTTGGAGTCTTCCTTTGACCGAATGAAAAACAACCCGAACAGCTATCACTCACCAGATCCCCTCGAGGTAGGTCATACTATTTGAAGCTAGATGGCACTCAGTAAGTCCCATGGTTTTACACATAAAAAATCTCAGTGTTTTCATAGCCTCAAATAACTGATTTCATACAGTCTGAACTTGTCAAAACTGAGGCAAACAACCACTTTTTTGTAAAAAAAGTAAAAGCTAGTTTTAATTATGAATTTTTCCAGCACTACTCTTTGAAGACCGTGGAAAAACCACAGACCGCCTCAGCCGCTTTCCGGAGCATTTCTGCCGACACACTCTGCCGTCTGCTGGATTCAATGACGGAGGAGCAGTTCAGAAAAAAGTTTTTCCTTGTCGACTGCCGCTACCCTTTCGAATTCAGTGGAGGGCACATCAGGGTAGGTCTCACTTTTGGCACTCAATATGGGTCCTATTACTCAAAGGCCAAATTACATGGCATAAAGTGACTCAAGCCTGGAAATAAATAATGTTTTCTTTCAGAACGCCGTCAACATATTCGACCCCATACACATCGAAGCCACCTTCTATCCCTCTAAACAAGAAGACTTCCGAGATATCAACTCGCGCATCCCCATCTTCTATTGCGAGTTCTCTCAGAAACGCGGTCCTCAGATGTGAGTTAATTTTGTTTTTGGAGTTAGTATCTGGAGCTGGTCCAGCCCTCGGGCCTAAATAGCTCAAAACTTTAGGCTCTTGGGTCAGTTCAAAGCTCTTAAAAAAGCCTTAAGCCTTTGTTTAAAAAATCTCAGACTTATTAATCCAGCATGTATTTCAGGGCTCACGAGCTGCGCAAGATTGACCGGATGCACAACGAGAAGCATTATCCGCATGTGGACTACAAAGAGATCTACATTCTCGACTATGGCTACAACAAGTTCTTCGATAAAGCCAAGCTCATTGTAATCACACTATTCACACCCCAAATCTTCAGACCACCTCAAACAAATTTCAGGACTTTTGCGAACCAGTTGGCTACACCCCATGTTGCATCCAGCTCACAAAGCCGATCTTAAGCAGTACAGCTTCCACAAAAAAGCTACCATGTTCAGCACCGACCTGAAAGGCAACGGCAAATACTTCAATGGTCGCAAAATGTCGGCTCACAGTAGATACAGTGGCAGTGTGCGGCGTCAGATGAGCCTGGGCAACCGGTCCATTTCGGACTTTGAAGCCAACTACTCTAGCTCCTCCTCCTCATTCAGCATTTCCGATTCGCCAGTGTCGTCCACGTCAGTACAAGCTGTGTCTTCGGGATGTTCGGCAGCCAACTCTTCCATACACTTGCCTATCCAGCGGCTGGCCAGGATGACCATGCAGTCTCCCTCCTCTCCAGCCTTCCACAGTCAGCCAGGCAAACTGGCGGAGTCCACTTTCCAGTTATTCCAAAGCCGTCGCATGTTGTTTGGAGCTATCTGTGAGGAATCGTGCTCGTCTTCTTCGGCCAGCTCTTCAGCATCCAGCAGTCCTCCACCTCCATTGCCTAAACCTGCCTTTTCGCCCAAATATAGCTGACAAATTTTGTGTTTGGTTTTAGTAGTAGCAGCAGTAGTTTAGATGTTAATGTCCATATTTTCTAATTGGTGAAACACCTAGGTTCATATTTCTCATATCCTCTTTTTTGAGTAAAAAATAAAAAAATGTTGTTTTTGAAATAATTTTTAATTTTTTCGGCTTAAAAGAAGTGAAGGAATTATTGCAGTGACGTAGAATTAGGCCCGATATTTGAACCTCTGCTGGCTCCGCCTACTTTTATTATTGTTTTTGAAGTAATTTTTATATTCCGTTAATTTTATATTTTATATATTTATACTTCCGGATAGAAAATCGAAACGATTCAGCATATGCAAAAAAAAATTCAGTAAAATATTTTTTTCGACAAATAATTAAGAAAAAAATTCGAAATACATGGTTTATTTTTAAATCTAATTAAATATTCTGAATTAGTGCGTAGGTGCTTCCATTTATTCCCCGACCTTTTTTGAATTTTAGCTTTTAGGTCGTTTGGGACAGAGTTTTATGACCTGTTAACATGATCTCAGCCTGCGCTTATGGTTCAAACTACTTTTTATTCAAACTGCTCGAAAACTAGACACCCTTCTACGTTTGGAATCCTTGCAAATTGTGGTCTAAAGACATCGATATCACAATTAGCTTGATAATTCGAAAATTGGGGTAAAAACTAGTCGGACCCGGCGAAGGATGCAACTTAAGTAAAATTCTATGTCGCAGCAAGAAATACCCTTCTTTAATAAAAAAAAAAGATCTGTTTGTTTGAAGACTGTGTGTTTTGAAACATTTTTACTAGATTGTCTAAAAAATATTGTTGATTGTTAAAAAAAATTGAAATCCTCTTCATATTATTTAGAGTTGCCATATACTTGAAATTTTGAGTATCCGATTTCGGATACCCAGTTTTTGATTCCAACTGCTCGAAAACGAAAACCAAAACCGACAACCCTAAATAAAATAGGCGGTTTTCCAAAAATAACAATATTTTTTGTACAAACTAATAGCTTGTTTCTTAATGTTATAATATGACTGTTTTGCTCTACCCTAATTTGCTCAACACTAATTTAGCCAATTTGTTGATACTACTCATTTTATTATGAAATTAAAATCTGGATAATATTATTTTAAATCATATTTCTGCTTCATCTCTTTCTGTATTGCATGCTGTCGACATCTTATATTCTTTTTGACTCATCTTCGATAATGAAAGTGATGTGGTGTGAAAAAGATTAATCACTTGGTATTTTACATACAAATGATGGATCCAGGATAGGAGTTTATTGTAGATGCATTATTAAGAAAGAGAATAAATTGACCATAATCACAACCATAAAATAGATTACATAATAATTGAAAAATACGATATTTGAATTTGTCTCGCGACAAATTCTAAAAATATAAGAAATTGTCTGGTAGCCCCAAATTGTGTACCAGAACGAAACTAAGCCCTTGACTTCCCTATAAAATAGAAGAAGAGGCTTTCAGAAACCAAAGAATTGCCAAAGAATTTCATTCAAAAAAAAGTCCTGAATTTACATCAAATTTTAAAAAGCCAGGTAAAAGGCATCAAATGACTGACAGCTCCGGCGCTAGAGCTGGTGACGAAATTTTTAAGGTCCGGCGCTGCAGCCGGCGGCGCAAATGAAACATGACCGGCACTTTTTTTATTTTCGCTGAGCGTGCAAGAATGCTTGGGACCCGACCAGGCGTATCTTATATCGGAGGAGGGGGGGATTGGTAACTTATATCGAAAGTCGACTGTATTGGGTCACTTCATCTCATCCAAAAACTCACACTTATATTATCAAAAAGATCTACAGTCAAGTTCCGGGGACCGAGTTTTTCGTATGTTAAACCGGATTTGTATGAGGGATGTCGATGATATCAGTGAACCATCAATTAGGTCCTTCCAGTGCGTGCCTGTGCGTGCGTGTTCTTTAGGTGCTACTACACTTTAAGGTCATCAAATTTTTTTTTGGAATGATATTAGAACTTACGTTGTTATTAGTATTCTAGTGGATTTAATCAAGTAAAAGTTAATACTCGAAAGGATGCCAGACAGCGTGGCTACATTTTGGATATGAGGTTTTATATGACCTTGCCTGTAAAATACGCAGAAAAAACCAAATTCTGGAAAACTTTCCAACATTTCAGAATTTTTTGAAATTTTTCAGGATTTTTGTTTTTTTTTGCAAATTTTTAGAGAGCAAGGTTGTGCACAACTTGTGCACACTACTCATAATCATAGTTGCACGCGAATTTTTTTGGCGCCGGCAGCGGCGCCGGCGCCAGTGGGCGCCGGCTATTCTGGAGCCGGCTGGCGCCTTTCTGGAGCCGTGGGCGCCGGCTATTCTAACATACGCTGGCATACACTCGCCTAACCACAAACATTTTTGAGTCCGTCCAAACGTACGCTGGCCTACCCTACGGCTAAGCAAAAACATGATGATATACCAATGATCCACTTGGAATGGAGATCACAGACACATTTTTTTTTGAATTTGTGGGTTTTTATGCCCAAGGCAAAATGTCCAATGACCCAAGATGAGCTGAAAAATCATATTATTGAACATAAAATAATATATTTCCTTGCGGGACCAAGTTCTGAAAAAGGACTTTTGTGGGACCAATGGGACTTTTTCGGATCACGTTTAGTCCCAATTTAGTTCCTTTTTATAAGGAAAAGGGCGAAAATCAAAAGTTTCGAAAAAGGTTTTAGGTTAAAACAACTATTCTTGAAAATATGTTGTACAAAAGCCCTTTTTAGTAATGGACTAGTCTTTGGGCCCCGCATTCGCGGGGCCAGCCTGGGGCATTCAATTTCTTCTCTTTCCTCCCCACACTTCTACACTCCTGCCCCCTTTCCCAGCTACTCCAAGTTCTTGTATTGAAAAGGCCTGATGATTGTATAAACTCAGATTGAAAAGACCCAGTGATGATTGGATGTTGTGAAGAGCTGTACGACTGTGGATTGTAGACCGTTGTAGGCCTGTGGATGATAGTGGAAGATAGATTAGAGGTTGTAAAAGTGAAGGCAAAAATGATTCGATCCAACCAGTTGAATCAATACAACCAGTCGAATCGGCTCAACCATTTGGATCGATCCATCCAGCTGAATCAATACAGCCAGTTAAATTGACTCAGCCAGTTGAGAATTATCGAACCGGCTGAATACCCAAGCTTATGAAGTGAAAGCTGTTAAGGAGATAGTCTCGACACGAAAGGATTTATCCTTTTTTTGTGTGTTTAAAATGGGATTTTAGAGCCGAAATTTGTCGACACTTCGGTGTTGCGATCTCAGACAAATTTGTGGAGAATTTAAAAATAGATTAGCATAATCAATATCATAAGTTCTTTAATAAATGCCGTAAAAATCCAAATGCAATAGAGGACTAATCAATTTTCCCTTTTCATTTCAATTTTTGAGGTGTAAGGATTGTTAAATCGCTTTTCCCGCAATCCTATATACAAAAAGAGAGTTTGCGGATGTATGTCCGATTTTTTTTTGAAAATGTCTCAAAATTGTTTTTTGAAAGTTGGTCTCGAGAGGATTTCATTGCAGCAAGAGTTTTGTCGTATGCTCATTATTATTTCTTGAGCATGTTGAGCAGTTGGCTTTCTACATTGATTCTGTGCCACAGAATCTGTGGTCGAGTGACTCGACTCGAGCCTCATGTTTTTCGTTTCGAATTTTGTGAATCATCCAAGTACTTGATTGAATATTTTTATTCTCGAATAAACATTTGGACTCGAGTCTTTTCAAATACCGTATTTTTCCTAATTGCCGCACAGTCTCTAATTACCGCACACCCCTAACTTTGAGGACTTATATCTCGAAGCAGAGTAAATATTTCGCTAAGCTGTTTGATGCGTTTTCTTAACTCCACGAGCTCTACCGATTGCACTTTTTAGATCTTGGTTGAGCACCCGAAAATCTCGAGATCGAATTCCAAATTTTCCGATTTTTGGGGGATTGAAAAATAAGCGCACATGTGCGGCAATTAGGAAAATACGGTAATTTTGAATATTTCTTGGTTCAAATATGATTCATGCTGCAGTCCAAGTTTTTCAATAATGGTAAATACTTGAAAGGCTTAGACTGTGGTTGGTTCATGGTTCATGATTGAGTCTCAACTTGAAGAGTAACTAAGTCAAGGTATCAGAGGGTGAGACTGTGGATCATCATGCACTCTTTTTGCAGTTATTTTTTTGTTTTTGATTCGAGTATGAATCATGGCCACTTCAGCTGCTTCAACAATGGTAAAAACTTGAAGTGGTTGGGCTGTGCCGTGATTCATGGTTGAATTTCAAATTAAATTGTTTCAAAGTGAAACTGCTTGATGTAAACTGTAACTTGAAAAATTCTATCTCGAGTCATGGTGTAACCTTCTTGCATACCTTCATGATCATGTAACATGTAATGATCATGTCTTTTGTATTATGGCCATTTCTCATGGTCATGTCTCATGTGACTTTGTTATGGCTCATGTGACATGGTTTTTTCCTTCTAATTTTTCGTGTGTCATTACTTGCATACTTCAGTCCTCTGCTTAAGTTAGTATTGAGAAATTCATTCCCATCACTTTCAGGTTATTTCGTCCAGCTTTATGATTCGGAATTTGGAACTTATATCTGCTTCTTCGTCTCTGGTGGTGTCAAGCCTTTTTCTGGATGATCAAGAATCAAGTCCTTAAAAGTCTCAGTATTAATTGCATGTGTGTATGTCCTTCTCAATAAAATTTTTGATTTTCTTATGTTCCTTTTGCCCTTTTTATCCTCTGTGTCAGGTTCTGTCCATGTGTCAATCATCTATGATGTCTGAGTGATGTGCTCTAAGTTCAAAGTTACAGAAGATTAGTTGACTTTTATCTTGAGATGAGAATTCTTTGAATCTTTTTCATCGAGACTATTGTCAAATTTTTGATCTTACAGAACGCGGAGCGATCGGCTCGCTTCCGTCGTTGTCTCTCGTGTATTTCTTTTCGACTGTTCGTGAACCACCACCACAAGAAGCACAACGAAATGAATCGAACCTTGCTGCAAACTTCCAGCATCAAACAAAGTGAATGCTTCTCTTAATCCTTCCATAGAATAGATGCTTTGATAGATTGATAGATTCCTATGCGAAAAATGGTTTTGTTCATTATGGCTTCGTGATCTGTTTGAAATACAGTTTTACTATCCTGACCACAGGAAAAAAAGAAAAATGCTTTTGTAAATCATGCACAGCAAGAATGATTTACAGAAAACAAATAGTATGCTTTCATGGATCTAGGCACCCGGGCGACGGTGAATTCGTCCACGGTGAATTCGTCCACGGTGAATTCGTCCACAGGTGAATTCGTCCACAGGTGAATTCGTCCACAAAAATAAAATTTGGCGTTATTTCTTCAATTTGATTGTTCAATTTTTTTTAGCGTATATATGCTTTTCATTCTGTGAATTTTATCGCTAACTGTTTTTCGTTGTTATCTTTTCACGTGTGACTTTGTGAATTTACTTTTCTTGGTTTACTGTTCTTAGTCAAATGTTTTAGATACTTACAAGAAGAATGGAAGCCCTCCGCAGTGAGAAGGGCAAGCATCTTGGGCATCTTGACGATTTTCTGTACTGGAAGCATTCAAGCCGCGGAATAAATTCGTACTGGCGCTGCATCTTTTACGAATCTGGTGCCGATGGAGAAACAAGTTCCAAGTGTCGTGGTAAATACTTTTCGTTGTGTAAAGTTGTAATTGAAAGTTTTAGGTCGTGCAGTTAGTTCCGGAACCGAAGCAACGATGACGCAGAAGCACAATCATTTCGGGGATAGAGCCGCGTAGATCTGAAGAGGATGCAAGGGAACGTTCAGGAGCAAGCAATCAGCAGCAAGGAAGCGCCTCGTGCAATACTAGGAAGAGCGATAGAAAGCGTTGATGAGGACTCTAGGCCGTTAATTCGCAGATCATATGTGGCAAGGAATATTCGGTATATCCATCGAAATTGTATCGGTAAAGACTGGGCCTGAACTTCGCTTTAATTCGCCTACAAATCAGCAGCAAATTGAGCAGTGCGACAAATACGGTTTGTTGTCTATTGCTAAGCTGATTAACCACACAATTTTAGGCTTCGACTATCCAGCTCCAACCAAATACGCCTTCTCCAAACACAAGAATTTCGCAACAAGTGGCCGGCCGATTAAAGTGCAATCAATCTTGGGTGATGGGAACTGTGGTTTTAGGTATGAATTAACATTCAAAATGTTATAAAGGTGTTGATTTAGGTCGCTAAGCTATTGCTTGTTTGGATCAGAATCGTTGCACAAGTTTGTTAGAATAAGGATCGCGGAATACCTGGCAGAGCACCAAGACGATGAATGGCTGAACCTCTTCCTGGACGAACCGATAGAAGAGCACATTAAGAAAATCAGGACGCCGGCAAAGAATGCTTCCGAAACGCAGAAATATTGCAGCAATGTGGACTTTGCGGCCGCTTCAAAGACCTTTGGCTTCAATGGTCTTCTCTTCTCCGACCTTGGTTGCTCAATCTACTCGCCAGCGCTAAATGAATCAGTACGTTAATTCCTTTATATTTTAGTGTTACAGTCGACTCTCGATATAACGAACCCCGATACAACGAACTCTCGATATAACGAACCAATTTTTTTTGTTCATTTGGCCAGCGATGAAGTAAAATGACTATAGTTGCCACTCGATACAACAAACTCTCGATATAACGAACCCCTGTGGCTGGTCCCCAGGGGTTCGTTATATCGAGAGTCGACTGTATATTGTTTATTTTAGCTTGCCGTAGCTCAGGACTTATCTCTTTCGTCGTTGCCAATTGTCTTCACCGGCGGGAATCACTTCGAGGCCGTATTGAATGTTTCGAGCAAGTAAAGAAATGAAATCATTATCAATTTGTTGTTCAATTTTGTTTGTTTTTCAATACTAATAAACTTTGAATTGTATTGTTTAAACACAGTAAATTACGCCAAACCTAATTATAACACACTAATAGGTGTAGAAAAATATAATTTTATTTTGTGGACGAATTCACCTGTGGACGAATTCACCTGTGGACGAATTCACCTGTGGACGAATTCACCGTGGACGAATTCACCGTGGACGAATTCACCTAGAGCCCCTCTATCTAAAAAGATTAGCAAATATAGAAAAACTGAAACAAGTCAATAGCTCACGGCTCATGTTTCGCTCGCACGGTTTATCCATCAATTTGTTGCGTTTATTTCAATTGCCTGTACTTGTTTGTCAAAAGAAATTTATGTTTTTTCGTTGTTTGTGTTGCGGGTAGTATGTGCATACCGTACTTCCTCTAATATAAGCCTATGCTCTAATAGAATCCCACCCCCTATTTTCTACTAAGGTTTCGGAGTTAAGGTCATTTTTGATTGACAATTTCAAGATTTTCGGGAGGTTGAAAAATAGAAGCCCATGGGCTTCTATTAGAGGAAATACGGTATCTTACGTTATATTTGCTCATTTTTTGGATCAAAGGAAATGGATTAATTATGTCTCGAGAATATGTTTGAATCAAATATTTTCTCGAGTCTTCTTCAGGGAGAATTTTTGTGGTGTTCTCATTATCGCTTCTTGAGCATCTGGAGCAGTTCAAAAGACGCTTTTACGAGTCTCGCCACAGGAAAGAAGACAACGCTTCTGAAAATCATGCACAAAATAAATATGCCTTCATCGATATCAACACACACACACGTCTTAAAAAGTTAGCGAATAAAGTAGTTCTGTGAGTCTCGGAAAGGACCTCATAGCTCACGGTTCATCTTTTGGTTATGTGTGTAAATGAATCCCGCAACAATAAAAGACGCTTTTATGAATTTTACCAGAGAGTACAAAGCAAACGCTTTTGTGAATCTCGCGCCAGAATAAGACGCTTTGTCAGCTGTGTGAAGAGTGCATGAGTAATTGAGAGTGGCGGTATGTAATTTTAGTTATCTCAGATTTGATTTCTTAAATTTTAAAATATTTTTGAAGGTGAAATAATCAAAAAGTTAATTAAAAATTCTACGAAAATATCAGCAGGAAATAAATCGAAAAAAAATCTACAGAAATATCAGCGGAAAATGAATCGAAAAATAATTCGGTAAAATCAGTGGAAAATAAAACCCGCCCGTAGGGCGGGCAAGCTCTAGTTCCAGACTAAATCGTATGTTTCCTATAGAAGCATACTTCCAGTCAAATAAACCCAGTCAATAGCAATTTGAATTGCTATTTGTCTTGTGAAGACATTAGGGGAAAGGGCGAACAAACAGAAGTAATTCAGTGTTAAAAAGATATTTCGAGTTTCTGATGTTGCCTCTTTCTCTGATGTCTCAGCAGGCTTCTTAGGTTAGTCTCATTACGATTTATTTCCCAGTGCTTAAGCATGATAATGCTCCAGAAAGAGTCTCATTACGCACTACTTCCCAGCACCTAGGTCCAATGCTAGACAGCATTCCCAGTATTACATTATGCATGAATCCCAGAGAGCTTAGTGTTCTTCCCAGTATTTCTAGTAAAGTCACCCAGGCTGATCTACTTGCAGCACTTGATTCATTCTGTGATGACGGTGATTTTCCAGATGATTCACTTCCAAGATAGTAATAACAAGTCTCTCTGAGGAGAGCATTCTCTTCACTTATTCGCTTATAAATAGCCAATAGCTTATAAATATTCGCTTATAAATAGCCATAAGCACTCAGGGTGGCCAGATGTCCTGCTTCAGCAGGAATTTCCTGCTTTTTGGTTTTGAAATCTGCTTTTTGACGGTGAAAAAAACAGGAATTTTATAGGAATTGTTCATTCCTGCTTTTTGCAGATTTTTTGTTTCAAAATCCTGCTTTTCGACATCAAAACCCTGCTTTGAAAATTTTGCATCTGGCCACCCTGTAAGCACTGGATAAAATGCCCTTTTTCAAAACGTCTTTTTTAGCCCAAATGTCCATTTTGAAAAATTTAAGCCACGAGGCCTGGGTTTTTATCCCTCAGGCATCCCCCATCTAAAACAGTGTTTGTGAAAAGTGTTTTCGAAAATTTTTCTAATTTTTCCTGACATTTTGGCTATATACCTATATAAAAATCAACATATTTAATTTCCTGTGCTACAGTAGAACCTGGATACAACAGCGCCCCGATATAACACGACTCAAAAACGGACTGATTTGATCAGCTTTGACTAAAGTGTAGTCAAATGAACCGTCGATACAACACCACCCTATGGTCGCTCCCTTGGGTGGTGTTGTATCCAGGTTTGACTGTAAGAAGAATTCTTCTCTAGATTAGACGAAAAGGTATCAACCACGTGATTCAGCGAGATTTGGGCTATCGAATGGTCTATTACCAGTGCTGTTCCAGCGCCGGCGCTAGCGCCGGCGCCGGCGCTGCCCCGGGAAAAAACAGCGCCGGGCCGGCGCTAAAAATTTTCGTCCCGGCGCTGGCCCCGGCGCTGTTTTTTGAACGGCTACAGCGCCGTTTTAATTGCGCCGGCGCTGTTTTAAAAATTTAACAGGCTAATATTCAGAAAGACAATTATTCTTAATTTTAAACTAAATTATCTGAACTTTTGTGCTGCAATTTCTTTCATTTCTTCAAATCTTTTATTTATTTTATCTATTTTCTTCGATTTTTTAGTTTATTATTGATTTTTAACTTGTTCAGGGTATCATATGCTATTCTTGGAACAGTAATTTACACAACTTTCTTTTCACAAAACAAATATGGATTACCTCATTCCTTTCATGAACTCCCACTCTCTAATAACTGCACCTCATATGGACTTATTTCTCAGCATAGAGAAAATACAGGGTGCCGCAGGATCCGATAAATCCGCAGCATTTGAAATGGCTATACATTGTTTTCTGGACCGAATTTCTAATTTATGTTTTTGCCAATCGTTTTCTCTTGACGGGCAATTCATTTGCTATATAATGTCGAAAATACGATTTTCGCTTGGTCCCGCTGTGGTTCTGGTCCTGGTCTGTGGGTGGCTCCTAGATGGCTGAAATCCGGGACCGCAGGGGGACCAAGCGAAAATCATACTTTTGACATTATACACTTAACGAAATTGCCCGTCAAGAGAAAACGATTGGTGAAAACAGAAACTCGATCGAGATAAAAGTTATAGCCATCTCAAATTCTGCGAATTTTTTAAAAAACCGTGTTTTTTCAATATTCACTCTTCATGAAGAATTAATAGAGGAAATATAAACGGTATGCTTCTAATTGATATGATAACAAATAATTATTATATCATTCTCACTGTAAAAAATATACTGTTAAAAAATACGAATTTTTCATGAAATTTACAGCAAAAACAAAATTATCAAGCCGGCGCCGGTGCCTTTTTTCCAAAAGAGGTTGGCGCCGGCGCTGGCGCCGGAGCCAAAATTTTTTAAGGGAGGCGCTCGGCGCTGGCGCCGGGGCCTTTTTCAAAAAGGGTCGGCGCCGGCGCTGGCGCCGATCCCGGCGCTGGAACAACACTGTCTATTACTCATACCTATAGCAGCGTTACCCACTGTTGGTGTTCCTTTGTAAAAATGAAAAAACTTGATGGCTACAGAAAATGTTGCAGAAGCAGAAAAAGAGCAAATATAACACACCAATTTTACAAGGGTACATTATATCGAGGGTAGCGTAAATATCAGTGTTATCTGCAAGGGGTACCTTATATCAAGGGGTACGTTATATCAAGGGTACGTTATAGCGGGGGTGAACTTATTCTAATTTGAAATGAATCCAACCAAAAGGTCTCAAGGGATACGTTATATCGGGGGTATGTTATATCGAGGTTTGACTGTACCTGATACGCCCTGAGTTTCTCCCTAAGCCTACGGGCGTGAGCCAAAGCATAAATTATTGATGGGGTATATTCGAATACATCTGTTTAGTTTAGGTATTTGAAGCAAAATGGCTCGAAACTCAGTGTGCAGCAGTTTCTTCTTGATGGTTGGGGTCGCTCTGCTGTCTGTTCTCTTTGTTTCGCATTCTTCTATCGGAATCGGCAATGTCTTCTTTTCTGCCGCTGAGGGAGAAGCTCTGTCGAATCCTACTCCTAGCATCAAAGATCTTCAAGATAAATTGGAGAAATCAGAGACATGCTACAAAGAAACCAAACGAAAGTATGATGATATAAAACTTGCTACGAAGAATCCAAAACCAAGGTCGCTGAAATCCAAGCCAAGATTGATGAGGTGAAGTCGTGCTTGAAGGTAAGTTTCTTCGTGAGATTTACTTCATCCGCTATATTTGCCTTCTTCAGGATAACTGTCTTCTAGTCTATTTCATCATTTCGCTAGTTGGGAACGCTGGACTTATCATCGCAATCATCGCTGTCATCTGCTGCTTGAAAGCGATGTGCCCGTGCTGTCCGTGTTAATGATAGGACTAGTCCAAGAAATCGAGCAAAATATCATCATCTATTGTCTTTGGTGTCTTGTTGGTGAAGTGCCTTTGTATTATACTATATTGTAAGGTATTCTTGTAGGTGTATACAATAAATTTATTATTCTCTTGTTCAAAAGTCAACAAAGTCAGAAGTTCTAGGACGCATCTCCAGAAACTTATACAAATTCTGAGCTTTCCTTTCTTATTTGCCTGCGGAACTTCCCGTGCTAGGAGTTGATGTGACCTTTTTTCTGGGATACACTCCCATTGGTTCATCTTTGGCTTTTGGCTTGGTTAATGTCGCTGGGTGCTCTCTTGCGGCCAGGTCAAGTTTGGAATCGGCAGCTGGTTTTGGGGCTGGCTTGGGTGGCACTTTTTTCTTGACAATTTTCTTGGAGTTGTTTCCTCGACTTTATTGCTCTCAGCTGCAGCAGGTTTTGAATTGACTGCTGTAGACTGTTTTTCTGCACTATCTTCTGCCTTACTACTGGCTGATGAAAGCTTCTTTTTAACGACTTTCTTTGTTTTTGGTGGTGATGTTTGCTCTTCCTCCTTAGCTAAAGTAGTTGTAGATGGCTTTTCTTTGGTTGAAAATGGCTTCTCTTTTTCCTTTGAGGCTGCGGCAGTCAGCGTCTTGTCAGCTGCAGGCACTAACTTTTCCCTCTCCTTGAGACTAGCAACTGCCATTGGTTTAGCACCAGCAACAGCCAGTGGTTTGACTGTGGATACTTGTTTCTCCTGGAGTGCCTTGCTGCCAGAACTTTTCCTTCTTAATAATACGGTCTCCTCTTCCGGCTCTTCAGCTGCCGACGGTTTCCTCGCCATTTTTGTAGGCTTTGCTTCTTTTGGCTTCTCAACTCCTGCTTTTGAAGTGGTTGGTTTGGGTGGTGCTGCTTTAGACGTGGTTGGCTGCTCTTTTTCTTCTGGTTTCTGAAATTTTGAATATTTACCGTATTTCCTTATGCGGATGTTTTCTATTTTTCTTTTTTCTACTTGCCCTTTTCTGAAATGCAAGTTGAGAACTTTTTCGCGATCAAGATTTATCAAGACAGAAATGGCAAAAAAACTATCAACCTTATTTTAGTGAGAATCTGACTGAGAATTCGGCGCTACTTGCATATATCCTCTCCCCTAAATCAACTTTTTTTTAATGTTCCCAAACACCCTATATCGACCTAAAACCGCCTCAGAAGTTCTAAAAAGACATTATTTTTGAGTTCTAGTCATTAAAAATTGAGTTTTGGGACCACCCAAAAGTACTAATGTAAAACAAGCAAAAAGTCAAAATTTAAAAGTGTCTAAAACTCAATGTTTTTCTGACCAGAACTTAAAAATAATGTCTTTTTGAACTTCTGAGGCGATTTTGAGTCGATATAGGGTGTTTCAAAACACTTTAAAAAAAGTTGATTTGAGGGGAGGGGGTATATGCAAGTATCGCCGAGAATTCTCATTGAGAACCTCACTCACTTTCACTGAATTCTCACTCATAGCTAGTCTTGTATAGTCAACCGCCGCTATCTCGCGGTTGCATCGCTGGTGGGCCACCAGTTGACCACTCTTATCGACCAGTTAACGATGAAACTTGTGATGTGGAGGTTGATAAACTGGTCTCAGACTGTGAAGAGATTTTTTACAAATTTTGGCGCTACTTGCATATAAGCAACCCCCACCCCAACACAACTTTTTTTAAAATGTTCCCAAACACCCTATATCGACCTAAAATCGCCTCAGAAGCTCAAAAAAGACATTATTTTTAAGTTCTGGTCAATAAAAAATCGAGTTTCTGGACCACCAAAAAGTACCCATTTTGACCATTTTCGAAGGGATTTAAGGCTGTATTAGGGTGGAAACAGACCAAAAGGGGCCAATTTTGAACAAAAAGGAAGATGTTGAACATAGTTTTGTTGACTGGGGCCTACCGCATAAATAAACTCTGGTATGCATACGTTTTTATGCATCCAGAGTCACTTTCGAGTGATTTGCGTCTAAGGTATGTGGGTGTGCGCATCTCAACCCCAAGCAACCAAGCCCCTGCGCCCCGAAGGGGGCGCAGGGGCTTGGTGGCTTGGTTGGTTAGAGATGCGCGCACTCACTTACCTTAGACATTATTCCGAGCAAGACTTCTGATCAAAAATGCATTTAGAGACTATTTTTGCCCAGCTCCAGTGACCAAAACATGATAAAACAGGTAAAAAGTCGAAATTCAAAAGTGCCCAAAACTCAATTTTTTATTGACCAGAACTCAAAAATAATGTCTTTTTTTGAACTCCTGAGGTGATTTTGAGTCGATATAGGGTGTTTTAAACACTTTTTAAAAAAGTTGATTTGGGGGGGGGGGGGTATATGCAAGTAGCGTCCAAATTTTCACTCACTCATATGCCAAAAAATTTTGGTGGTGGTGTTGGTCGATTTGCAAATTAAACCCCTTACTTTGGCAGTTTTCGTTGCACTTGTTGAGGCAGCAGCTTTACTTTGTGCTGCCTCTGCTGCTGCTTGTCGTCTCAAAATTCTTCCTAAAAAATGCTTGACCATTAATCTAACTAGACTTTTAGTTTCTAAAAAGTCTGCTTACGAATTTCTTGGTTTCGAATGGTCGCTTGCTCCACTTTGTGGCGCCCTTCTGGTAGTCTTAAATTGATGCTTATTTTAGTAAGACCCTTGTTTTGGAATATTGCATCTATGATTTCCTTCTCAGCAGTGGTTGAGAAGGCAACCCCTAGATATATACACGGATTAGTGGAAAAATATTGTTTGCCATGTGAATAACCTGGTTGACCCCCTTGACCTCTTCCAAAGATTGGTGCTTGAGGGCAGCTCTGAATAGTTTGGAGAAGAAATCGCCGCTTAAGTAGTTGGTCTCCACATTTAAGCAACGCAGGGTGTCATTGTTTTCAATCACGTCCAGTAAAGGCTGTAATTAATTAGTAATACATTTATGCTCTGATTATTTTATTAATTTGAATTGTCCCTATTGCAATGAATCGTTAATACTCATTTGCGCAATTTTTTCAAGAATCAAACTGGGGTTTTAAGGCATAGGCCAGCGTATGTTAGGACGGGCTCAAACGTGCTTTCCGACTTAATTTAAAGCTTGCTT
Source organism: Ditylenchus dipsaci (assembly GCA_004194705.1). Lineage (NCBI taxonomy): Eukaryota > Metazoa > Nematoda > Chromadorea > Rhabditida > Anguinidae > Ditylenchus > Ditylenchus dipsaci. The sequence goes on along the minus strand of SADC01001314.1, from coordinate 32,651 downwards.
CAAGCCGCACGTCATGAAACGAGTGTAAAAAATTGCGCAAATGAGTTTTGCGCAAACGAGTAGTAACCCAATGAACTACTGCTTCGATCGCATTCTTTGTAGGCAAAACAAGTATGGTTTTTTCTATTTTTCAACTCACATTTCAGTTTTGAAAAAAACATAAAAAGAAATCTGTACAGTGAATGCTGCAAAGAAACTTTTAGAAAACTTGATATTTGGCGGTACAGCGGCACCTCCATAGTTGCCCACATCCATAGTGTCTATTCCCGCCAGTGAAACTTTTTTGGTCGGCTACAAGAGATTCCTTTAACACGAGAACGGATGGTGGTGACTTTTGTTGATTCTAGCGCAGAATTTAATTCTCTACACACTGGTGCGGGTCCTTCCCGCTTGGCTACATTGACTTGTCCCCAGGGTGACCATTACGAAAGGAGCCGATTGTAATTTTATTCAGATAGTGGCTAGCTTTTCAAATTTGTTAATTTTTCCTATTGTTTTTCTGATTGTGCTTAGGCCAAGATCCCTAAGTAAAAGTTGTCCAAAATGCACATTTTGGGTTGAAATCAGTTAAATTCTTTCAAAAAGCGCTAATCTTTGGTTTTTATTGCGATTCAAACATGTATAAATCAGCTATTTGGGGCTGCGGAACCATGGATCAGGTGCAGGGTAGATAGTATAGGTTAGGTAAAAAATTTGGAAGGTCGGCCATCAATGTGAAAATTATTCTAAAGAGCATAGGTGTTGAAAAATCGAAAATTTTCAAAAACAAAACGATAAACAATTTACAGCAATATCCATGTCGTAAAGTCCCATATTGGCCAAACTCAGCTTCTCCATGTAAGTATTTTCACACATTGCTTCGAGGATTCTTTTTACTTGTGGGATAGGTGTTCGCTGAACACCGAAATTGTTTAAAACAATTAATTATTTTTGGATTTGATAGGTAACCTTCATGTTGTTGAGATTGATTTCTACCAGTTTGGGATCATTGCGATACAGCCGTTGAATAGTGGAATCCACATCTGTGTCATTGTCTGGTTCTGTGGGACGTGTCTGAATCTAGCATACATATAAAATTATTAAAAAATATCATTATACAATTTTGTTATTGGGAGCAGTTTGAACGAAATCACGCCAGCTCGGCCCCGAATCCCTACATCAGATAAAGGAAGTTTTTTCGTTATAAATACAACAAAAAAAAATCAAATTTATTTCTTTTGTATTCCAAAGTTTTGCGTTAAACAAAAAATAAATCAATACCGTATTTCTTCTAATAACTCCTGGGTCTAAGGATTCAAAATCGTGTTCTTGGCATTGTGTTTTTGACACACTTTTGAAGACTGCTCTCAGGCAACTTAGCACCCATTTTGTAGTCATCTCAGTGGCTAAATTGCCTGAGAGCAGTCTTCGAAAAGTGGGTCAAAAACACAATGCCAAGAACGCGATTTCGAATACTTAGACCCGGAGTTATTAAAACAAATACGGTAGTTTAGTTTTCCTTTGGATGAATAAACTACTTTGACCAACCTTTGGGCCCAGACCTTAGCGGTCAAGCCCCATCCGTGTTCACCCCGTGAATGGGAGTTTGTTTTTTATTGAAGACTTTTGGTTTTGTGCTAGGGATGTTTTAATGGTTAGTTAAATGAATGCCTTAGCCTTTTTATGGTAATCTAATTTCCCAAATTCTGTGACAATTATGACTTATACAAAACGCTAACCGCAGCTGGGAGACTGGATTTCACTGGTTCAGGATTGCTGTCACCCATAATTCTTTCAGCCTCCTCCCAACTAATCATCTGATTTTCGTTCATCAATTCTGCAAAAGTCAATTTATGATAAGTGTCCATAGTACAGTCAAACACCCAATAAGGCGCCATACCCTCAAGTTTGGGGTTTCGACACTTTTAACCCTATTTTTATCTTTGAGTATCTTTTACTAGCTTTTTTTTCAGTCTAGAACAAAAAATTGAAAGAGTTACGATTTCACAAGTCTTTCGTTATTTTATGTGTTATTTTATTCGTTATTTTATGTGTTTTATGTGTTATGTTAGATATTATGTGATTAGAGCTCATTCAAGAAAAAGCGGGCTAGAGCCGTTGGAAGATATGTCAAAAAATGAAGTGCCCAAAAACCGACTAACTTGAAATGCATGGTTTTCAACGATTTTTTTACAAAAATAAAAGAACTCAACGGTTTTGGACTCTCCATTAAATTTGCTACAATATAGATAAAAAAGTAGAAAAAAATGTCCGGCATGGCCAGGTCATGGTTCATTATTACAGATTATATCTTTTAAGTAGCAACAGGCAAATATAAGTGTGTGTAACCTACTCAACAGATCTCCTACTTCATCACTGCCTTCTTCGCGAAGGGCATCCAGAGCCCGCTCGAAGTCGGCATCTGTCATAACCTCAATGTTGTGCTCCTCATTTTCATCACTCATAGTGAAGGCGATGATATGCTAACTAGTTGCGTGAAAGTCTGCAAATAAACACACCAATTTTAAGATTTAGGAAGGTTTTATAGAACATCCCGGTTAAGGTGCATTGCATCGCCTTCGCCCAAAACAGTCTAAAAGCATGTTTTTTCAATGTATTAGCACCTGAAACATGTAGAAAACATGTTTTTAGGGCGCGGCCGACCATTTTTCAAAAATTTTTTTGACCAAATTCGACTTTTTACTTTTGGGGGACCAAAATTAAATCACCCTAAAAACTTATACAGATACCCTAAAAGATTTTGAATAGTGGGACCTACCGCATGAAGAAACTCTGGTATGCATGCTATTTTCATTCATCCGGAGTCATTTCGAGTGATTGGTGTCTAAGGTATGTGGGTGTGCGCATCTCCACTCCAAGCCCTCTGCGCCCCCGAAGGTGGCGCAGAGGGCTTGAGAGTTAGAGATGCGCGCACTTACTTACCTTAGACATGATTCCAAGCAAGATTCTTGATATAAAGTGTATATAGAGACTCTTTTTTGCCCAGCTCCAGTGACCTAAACGGGCAGAATATTCTTATATGAGGTGGTACCATTTTTGTAGGGTCTTAAGGCAAAAAGTCAAAATTTGGCCAAAAATTTTTTTTGAAAAATGGTCAGCCGCGCCCTGAAAACATGTTTTCTACACGTTTTAGGTGTTAATCGTCCCGAAAAAGTTTTAATTTTGGCCAGACAACAGTGTATTCTCGATAAACGACGCTCGATATAACGTCCCATTTTGGCCGGTCCCTTGAGTGACGTTATATCGAGCGTCGACTGTATTATATTTTTAAGATGCTTTATGACTGATTTTATGGCAAAAAAACTTAAAGTTAATTAGGCAGGGGATTTTCATATTTCAAAACTGCATCATTTATGCCTTGGTCCTCATGTTAAAATTTTCGGACTTTTAGGATGGTTTTGCATATTTCCCCTACTTTTTGAAAACAAAACACGACAAGCAATAGCGCATTCGAAAGAGGAGATTCAGAATTCAAAAATGAAATATAAAAAAAATTACTTATCATAAAATGTCCTGTCAAAAAGTCGTTAAAGGACCATGGTTTTTGCGCGCAGTGGTATGACAAAAATTTGAATTGGCGGGGGACACTTCTCTTTGGTCACTCACTGTACTCCTTGGAATTGTTCGAAATAACTCCAAAGAGTACAGTGAGAGACGAAAGAGAAGTGTCCCCCGCCAATTCAAACTTTTGTCATGCCACTGCGCGCAAAAATCATGGTCTTTTAAATGAAATTTCTAAAAATGCTGCAATACTTTTGAACCACCCTGTACTAGTTTGCATCTTTCATTGAAAAATTTTACAAAAATGTTTAATTATTGAATTGTTTTGGGTTTTAACTTCTATAACCTTCATAAATCGTCCTCCCTAAATGTGAAAAAACTATTTTATTTCCAATTTAGTTTCATACAAGATTTAACTGGAATTGCTTTAAGCTTGATGTCGCTAAAAGCTTGTTACTAACAAACGAAGGGAAGCACTATGAGCTTTTGGCACAAACAGCTTGTAAATATGCTTTTTACACATGCTCATTTTTTTGTGAGTCTGTATATAACTAAAAGGTGGTTTTCTCGCTCTAATTTTCTCCTAAATCATTAACACTTCAATGGTTGATTTTCAAACAGTTTTTTATGCTGATTCTGAATCGGCAAGCAGATTTTGAAAATTCGACGGATATGACGGATAAGTTTCCTTTTAAAGTTGGGACACTAAAAGTCACGTGTCTCATATTGGTTATGCATTTTTCTCTGTGATATTAAAAATTCTTTATTATGTATTATAGCTTGTTTGAACACTGAGAAAATGAGCTTTCAACAACATGTTGCTTTATATTGATATTTGAAAATCACTGCAAATTTTCAAATTCTTTTCGATATAACAAATATTCTAACATAGAATTTTCGAGAGTTTAAATTGCTTAGTCTCGAGAGGATGTTGAAAATTGGCAGTGTTTTTCAGACTATAAGAGTACTTTTACAAGCGAATCAACCACGCTGAACACGAATGCGGTTTCAGTATTTAAATTTGCCCAGCGAAAAATTTATGTCAAAATATTTTTACAAAAAGTTTTGGTTTTCTTTGGGACTTACGCTTCACATCCCGACAGCTTTTTTACTTTATTTAGAGCATTCTCTAGCGCGGTTTTTCTTGCTCTGTCAAATAGTATATACACCGCTCACCGAGTAAACAGCCTTATCACTAGAGATTTTGCACATTTAAGTACCAGCGCAGTTTTTGAAAAGGTGACACAAATGTTTCTCCGGGACAAAAGTCTTAAATATAATTATGTTAAATGTCGAAGCAATATGTCGCTAGAAAGCTTATTTTCTCAGCTCCCTAACAGGCTATATTGCATGAACAAGCATTTTCAATATCACAGAGAAAAATGCATAACAAATATGGGACACGCGACTTTTAGCGTCCCAACTTGAAAAAAAAGTTATCCGTCGTAATCGTCGAATTTTCAAAATCTGTTTGCCTGTTCAGAATCAGCATGAAAAACTAGTCAAAAATACACAAAACTGACGTTCAACCATTGAAGTGTTAAAAAAAATTATACTGACAAGGAAACGCCCAAACTGTGCGATTTAATTTGCATATTCTGTTAAGGCCTTCTTGCAGAGCATATTCAACGTGTATAGTGTAGCCCGATTTTTTTTGGCGGACAGCGACAAAAGTTTGAGATCTAGATTAAAAAAAAACCGAAAAAACCCCGAAAAACACTAACTTTGGATGTTTCAGTGACGCAACACTCGGCTTTGTAATTTTTAAAGTGCCCAATCTGATTATTATAGCCTTATGTTACTTTTTGATTTCACATCTAATAGTGACGTTTTGAAAATTTTTTGAAATTTTGGCGCTACTGGAATATACCACACCCAATAATATTACCGAGATATTACCGAGCAGCGTCAAAAATTCAAATAATTTTTTAAAACATTACTATTAGATGTGAAATCGAAAAGTAGCATAAGGTTATAATGATCAGATTCAATACTTGAAAAACAAAAGACCGAGCGTTGGGCACTGAATCATCCAGATTTAGCGTTTTCGGATTTTTGTCGGTTCTCTTTGACAATAATAATAGATCAATATTAGGCCAACCCTAATATTGACTATGCTATTCAAGATGACCTTAACAGAATATGCAAAAAGAGCGTACAGTTCGAGCGGTTTTATTGTGAGTGAAGAAACTTCTAGCTGCAAAAACTCGCTCATGATAATTCCCTCCGTTAAGACTCATGATGCATAAGAAGAGTAGGCAAAAAAGATAGTAAAAATATAATTTCACGTACACCGCCTCCAATCTTCGTGGTTAGCCCAGCAGATTAAAACAGATGGGCCAAGAATCCTCAAACTGCTATTATTGGGAGGAGGGCCTCAAACAAGAACAACAACAGTTGGAATGGCCTAAAGGCAGCCGTAGACTGGCCAGCAGCACCTTTGTAGATATCCAAAGTATTAGTAGTAGTGTGCAGCTTAGTCCTAATCGATTGGCGGAGGGATTGATTGAAAAGCCAGACTTTGGGCTTACTCTTGTCTACCTCTTTGTGGTCTTTTCACAGCAGCGATAGTAGTCATACAAGTGATGGCAGCAGCAGTTGGCTTGAAGGGCCAGAGATCTAGAAAGAGAACACCATTTAACAAAGGAGTGTTGCAGCAGAACAAAAGCAGGAACTTAGCCTGTTGTCCTTTGATTTTTATCCACCCATCCAGCCAGATATCATTTGTCAGTCCAAATCCTTTCTACTTTTCCTGATTAGCTGGACAGAATAGGCTGCAACTGACTGTGAAAGGATCGATCAACACCCACCACAAAAAAATGCAACAAGCATAAGAATTGGAATAAATCTTTTTTACTGCATTACAAAATACAGTCGTGACTAGAGTTGCTGAATGGATAATTATCCGGCTAATTATTCGTAATTAGCCGACCATATAAAATATGGCTAATTATAATTCTGTTGCTCAGAATTAAATAGTTGTTCAAAATCTTGTTGTCCTGATATGGGAACTTAGACTTGGTGTTATATTTTCAAAATCATAACGTATATTTTGCCGTTATCAAAATCAATGAAAGAATGTGTTGGGGAGAATTCGTATGGCTAAACTACACAATCTTGAACTCGCTCAAAATCAGTATTTAACCTTTTTTTCGATATTTCAAGGGTTGAAACGCGTAGAAAACATGTTTTTAGGGCGCGGACGACCATTTTTATAAAAAAAATTTTGACCAAAAATCGGTTTTTTTTGCCTAGCGGGACCAAGGTAAACCAACCTAAAAGGGTACGCCGGTCTATTCGAGAAGGAGCGCACGTCAAACGCCGAAGAGGAATAAGACGGAAGTGGAACAGAAATGGAAGATAAAGTTTTTTGCCGATAATGATTTATTCCTCGATGATTGAACCGCCATGATATGTGTTGATATGTATTGTAGTTGTCAATGAAGTTGGTTTTATATAAATTCAAGGATTTATGCAATTTTTGATCAATTACCGATATAAAATCATAATTAACCGGTTTTGGCTAATTATGGATAATTATCCAATTTTTAATTACCCGGCTAATTAAGCAAATCTAGTCGTAACTTCATACAAAGTAAATGTATACAACATAAAAATAGATCTGCGCATCGTAATTCAGGAATTTTACTTCAAACGCATTTTGACACACATCTCAACTGACATTGATAGCCAAAAATTTCAGACACTACAATTCTGATCAAATGTAATAAAGCCTCATAGATTTGTGAAAATCCATCAAAGGACTCAAACAGAGACTTCGGGAGAATAAGAAAGAGAGTAGAGGCGTGCACAATGAGAGTGGGACTGAGTCTGAGATTCGGCATGTTTTTAACGCGAGAACATGGCCTTTTACAATAATCAAAATGTGGAGTAGGTGACTTATGAACAAATCAAATAAATTTTGCGGGAAACTGAAAAACTCTTGAAATTTGACTACAAAAACGGGTTTAGACTTCATATGGCTTCTAGTTCTATAATTCCAGATTTTTAAAAATTCTTCTAATTTATATTAAGAGGAGATTTTCAGCTTTCATTTGCGGCGTGAAACGTCTCAAAATGCAACTTTTCGCATTTTTATGTAAGAAAATTATTTTCCTCATTTTTTCCTTATATTTGACCTGAAGTCTGTTTGACCTGTGCTCAAAATTGTATAGGAAAAGTTAAAAAGCTGAAATTTATGACCTAAGCCTATTTTTCGATTTCGCATCGAATAAGCTAAAGATAAAAGATTTGAAAAACAATTGTAGAATCCAATGTGGGAAGGTGAGTTTGAACTCGCTGGATTTCAAGGAAAATATATTTTTACTAGTGTTGGCACTACAAAATCCCATATTTTACCTAATGCGCCATGAAGTTTGAGAAAAAGTCACCTACTGTCCATTTTGAAAGGTCGTGGGGAAGAGCTGTAATTTTTTTCATCCTCATTGAAAAAATCCTTTTGGTACCGTCTGGTATCTAAGATTCAGGGCTTCAAAATTAGCTATAAACCAACGCCATTGAATTAAAAAATATTGGATAAAAATGCTTAGGTCCGCACCCAAGACGACATTCAGGCACACACCCGGACGAGTTACCTCAGCTGGGAATAAGCTTTACTTTTACCTTCTGCTAAAGCCTTTATAAGTAAATCGACCATGCTGAACACGAATTTAATGTCAAAAATTCAGGTTTTCTTAGAAAAATAAAAGTTTTAAGTCAAAATTCTTTTTGAATTTTTTTGATAGTCTTGCAAGACATCCGTAAAGCCTATTTTATGTTACTTCTAAGTAATTTCTGGTGCAGTTTTTCATGCTCTGTGGAATGGTTTATACTGTTGAATAAACGAATGGCCTTACCACACGTTTTTTGCATTTGAATTAATAACAGCGTTTTTTGAAAAATGACACAATTATTTCTTTTGAGCGAAAATCTATTATTTAATTATTGTAAACACCTCAACGATGCGTCTTAAAAGGCCAAAGATCTGCGCTTTGCGAAAATAAGATCACGTTGATTAATAAATTTTGGCGATACCTGCCCTTGAAGTTGCATGAACATAAATCACGACTTGGAGGGTTCAGAGGGGCAAATGATCTGCAGATACCAACTTTTTTTTTAAAATTTTCCACTATTGGGAATTCTGCGCTAGGAGCCATCAAGGTCACGCACCGTAGTCGGAGTGTTAAATGTTGGTCTAAATACTAGCCCTCAATTTTACCAGATGGTCTGTGATTATTTTTCCATTTTGTTGTCCCGGGATTTATCAACATAACGTATCAAAGAGAAAAAAGTTGTGGACATTGCCGAGTGAGAAGGCGTGAAAATATCTACTTTTGATAGACGATGCTTAAAGGGCCATGGTTTTTGCACGCAGCGGCATGTGCAAAATTTGAATTGGCAAGGGACACTTCTCTTTGGTCACTCACTGTACTCCTTGGAATTGTTCGAAATGACTCATTAGAATATAGTGAGTGACCAAAGAGAACTGTCCCCTGCCAATTCAAATTTTGCACATGCCGCTGCGCGCAAAAACCTGGTCCTCTAAAGAACCATGCCCGGGCGTTCTGGATTGTCCCCCGCCAATTCAATTTTTTTCCCCAATCATTGAACCTCTGTAAGGATTTTTCATCTTGGTTTCTAACAAAACTATACCTAAAATTAAATTCTAGGCCTTGTTTTGTTAGAAACCAAGATGAAAAATCCGTAGAGAAGTCCAATGATTCAGAAAAAAATGGAATTGGCGGGGGACAAACGTGGACGTAGAGGTGCACGGTCCTTTAAAAAGCCTAATCTAAATCCAGTGATTAGATAACTGGCAAGCCAAATGTTTCACAGTCAAAACTCCGTGAAATTGTTTTTAACATTTATATTTCCCACGCCATTTAAGTTATCTAAAATATTTTCCACTTTTTATACATTCCTTGTCTGGTCATCACTAACCAGGGATTAGTTTGACAATCAATTGGTAGATCGACCGTATCAAAGTTTAATGGTTACTTTTCTTATCACATTCCACTCCATCCCCAGGCTTATAGAGTATTATTTTTTGCAAATTCTCTAATACCCACTATTGCTGTTACTAAATGAAATTTTCTTTAATTTCAGGTCTATTAGAGTGAAAGTGGCGGTGGTAGTAGACTCGAAGAATTTACACCTGCCTGCACTTTTGAGCTATCCCTCCCTCTTTTCTGGTAGCTTTTGTAACACGATTAGGAGCAGGGGATATAAAAGGAGCGAATTTTCACGTGCTAATGGAGTTCCCCCAATTATTTTTTTTCTGTCTGCATTTAGTTTTTTCGATTTCGGAACTTTGCATTAAACAATTATTTTGAGTGAATGCTCACACTTCAACACCGCCATCAACCAAAGTTTGATGGAGGAGGTGGAGGGGAGAGTAAAGTACAGCATTCAAATCATTGTAGCTAGTGCGCTGGCCAATCAACATTCGCGCACTCCACTCCGGCTTATTATTTGCAATTTACAGGGTGATTTGACAATTTGGGCTGATTTTCGAAGGGTCTTTTTACAACCATGAACTCTTTAATTATGGTTCACAGGATGGAGTGGTAGGCCGGATTGAAAATGTTTTTGAGCTACAGTGTGTGTCAAGAAATATACCAATTACAATCGGTCATACCTTTTTTTCCTGATATGATCTCGTGATTATGTTTTCTAGGTCGAATTTCTTTGAGCTTAAATTTTATCTGGTACATTACATCACAAGCACACTTCTGCTTGATCCTTCTGCGGTTTGAACCTTATATTTGCCTAAGGTCCTGCATCAGGAAAAATGTTATGACGCAATCTATAGTTTCTGGTCTGTTTTTCATATCAATCTTATCTTCATATGATTTTGCTTGGTGTCCTCTGGTTTGGACCCTGTAACTCCCTGGAAGTCCAGATATTCATGCTCCAAATTACAGGGGGATCAAGGGAAATCTCGTTTTTCGAATTACATAACAAACAAACACTCATTGCGAGCTGAAACGATGAGTCGAAATATATTTTGAAAAAATTATACGAAAAAATAATAGTTCTAATATTCTTGAATCACCTCGTAAATAGTCCACGGACCTTTCTAGGTAAAAGCACATCAAAAAATAAAGCAAAACCAAAATAATCCTACAATTTTGCATTATAAATGTAAAAACAAAATTTTTTTTTTAAATTTCAACCAATAAAAAGTTGTCATTTTAAATAAGCTCGATCCTGTGGACCGCTCTGTAGTTTGTGATGCTAAAATAAGTTGCCTGTCTAATCTTATCCTCAATTTTAGTGTAGTCCAATTTGCCTTCTAGCCTTGTTGTGGTGTCTGAATTAAGAAAAAATGTCGTCCAGTCAATACAATGTCAAGTTGCCTCTGGGAACTACAGTTATTGACCAGTTTCTGGGTTTGAAGCCTCATCCAACCAAGTGTCAGGTGGGTATTTCGTCAATTGGTTGAGAAAATATCTTTTTTTTCCATTTCAGGCCACTTATATTTGGATTGATGGAACGGGGGAGTATTTGCGCTCAAAGACCAGAACTTTGCCTCAAGTACCCAAAACATTTCTGGTAAGCTACAAAATAATTCTTTTTTAGACAAATTTATACACCAGTATCTACGATAATAGCCCTTTTTTGGTTCGTGTTAACATGGGCCATAAAAAGCCCCTTTTTTCTTTGTTTGATATTCCAAATCGCTCTCACCTATCTGTATTTTTTCAATTGGAGTGACTTCACATCCAGTACAATTATTGGCAAAGTTTCAGTCAGCTCTAGATGGCATAATAATAGTTTTGTAGAGACGACGGGGAGCGCGCTAAGGCTGAAGCAGATTTTTTTTTGAAAAAACATCAGAAACAGAAATGAGACGTCGAGAAAAGGTAGTGAAACGAGACATCAAAAACTTGTTTTTTTGACAGTTGTCTTTGGTCCGTCTGGTTCGAAAATGGCTAGCATTTATTTTTTTTATGCTCTTGTTCGCTGATAATCTGGCTATTTCAAAGATAAACCGCGGGTCTTATTGACAAAAAAACTGTGCCTTGTGCCACTTAACTGTAGCAAGTTAAAATTTTGGATAAATGCCTATGACGCCCTCTAAAAATCACCGGTGCGCTATGGGGAGCAAAAAAAATAACTAGTCCTCGGTGGAAATAATTGTTACAAAACTGTATGAAGACTTAAATTACAAAAATATCATTTAGACTATCCGGAGTGGAATTACGATGGCTCATCCACCGGACAAGCCACGGGGGTGAACTCAGACATGACTCTGAAACCGGTTGCTGACTTTCCTGACCCTTTTCTGGGTGGCAACAACCGTTTGGTGATGTGCGAAACATATGATTACAAGAAACAGCCTACTGGTACAAAAATCTTTGCTTTCACTAAGTGAAACATAAAACACTACAAACTTTATTTCAGCTACAAATCACAGGTTTGAATGCAATAAGGTGATGCAGGAGTGTGCCAAAGAAAAACCTTGGTTTGGCATGGAGCAAGAATACTTGTTGTTGGACAAAGATGGACATCCACTTGGGTAATATTTTTAAAGGGGAATGCCCATGTTATTACAGGTGGTGTCCAACAATTCAAAAATTTTTCGTAATCATTGAACTTCTGTACGGATTTTTCAACTTGGTTTCTAACAAAACCATAGCTTAAATTAAATTCTAGGACTTGTTTTATTAGAAATCAAGTTAAAATAACCATATGGGAATTGAATGATTAGGCGAAAAAAATTGAATAGGCGGGCACCACCTGTAATAGCGTGGGCATGTCCCTTTAACACGGGAACGGCTGTACGTCCTGATGGTACGTCCTTGTGCAGAATTTCACGCTGAGCACGATGGTGAAAAAAAAATTGAAAAAAAGTAACTCTACGGTGGTCAGCGGCCTTTTTGAACCATCAATGTCACGACTTTTGCCTATTCCACTTCAAAGAGGTAAAGAATGCTACTGTTTTAATATATTTTTTATATTTCATGTGCAAAAGAAAGCGCAGATTGCGAGCTTTCAAATGACATATTGTGGAGGTATTTATGACGATCATATGATAATTTTTTGGCTCATAGAAACCATTGTGTTTTTTTCAAAAACGTTGTTCATACAAAAATATGTACAAACAAATGTGGAAACGCTGTTTTTAAATTTATAGTTGACAATGTTCGATAGAACAAGAAAAACTGCACCAGATAGTGCTTTAAAGTAGCCTGCAACCGAGCTTTTTGAGTGTTTAGCAAAGGTTCAAAAGTAAATCCCAAAATGCATCTTGACCTGGAACTTCGATTTCGCTACATAAATCTGAAATTCTGACACTTGATTCGTCTTCAGTATGGTCGATTTACTTGAGAAACTGTCAATTGATTATCACAATCATTGTCAAGTTTCAAATTCCGCTCGAGACAAAAATTATTTGAAATTTGAAAAATTTTGAATTTAAATAATTTTTGTCTCGAGCGGAATTTGAAATTTGACAATGATTGTGATAATCAATTAACAGTTTCTCAAGTAAATCGACCATACTGAAGACGAATCAAGTGTCAGAATTTCAGATTTATGTAGCGAAATCGAAGTTTCAGGTCAAGATGCATTTTGGGTTTTACTTTTGAACCTTTGCTAAACACTCAAAAAGCTCGGTTGCAGGCTACTTTAAAGCACTATCTGGTGCAGTTTTTCTTGCTCTATCGAACAGTGTCAACCATAAATTTAAAAACAGCGTTTCCACATTTATTTGTACATATTTTTGTATTAACAACGTTTTTGAAAAAAACACAATGGTTTCTGTGAGCCAAAAATCATCATATGATTGTCATAAATACCTCCACAATATGTCATTTGAAAGCTCGCAATCTGCGCTTTCTTTTGCACATGAAATATAAAAAATATATTAAAACAGTGTTATTCTTCACCTCTTTGAAGTGGCGTAGGCAAAAGTCGTGACATTGATGGTTCACAAAGGCCGCTGACCACCGTAGAGTTACTTTTTTTCAATTTTTTTTCACCATCGTGCTCAGCGTGAAATTCTGCACAAGGACATACCATCAGGACGTACAGCCGTTCCGTGTTAAATCAGGGCTGCCAAGTCCGGCAACCCTAAAATCAGCCAAAAAATTTGAAAAATCAGCATTTGGGGTAAAAAACAGCCAATATTTTTTATACATCAGCACAAAATCAGCACTCATAAAATCATAAAAAGTACTTTCTTCATCGCGAATCAATAATGAAAATTGTTTAAACAAAAGAATCAGCTACAAAAAGACCGCAAATATTTTTATAACATCCATAATACAAAAAGGCGTTAAGCCTTGGAAAACGAAACAAAAAACTTTTTGATGCTGAAAGAGTCAAGGAGGGAAAAATCGTTGGCGACTAAATTAAGAGAATTGCTATTCATTGTATTGCCACAAAACGAAAATTCTTTATCGTAAAAGTTTGTTTAGTCAAACATCTCATTAAAAAGCAAATCCTCTTTAGCTAACTCGGTTAAAATTTTTGGAGCGATTTTCTGATCGCCTCGCATTGTACTTTTTTTTGAATGGAATATGCATTTATTGAATGTTGGCCGGGGTCGCTTCAATCAACACCAGCATAACACACCAAGCAGTGCCGAAAAGTTAATTTCTAATTTGGCAACGCGACATTTGTAACAAACAGTAGAAACTGGCGCTTGACAAAAAGTTTTGTTAGTTCACCTTTTGACAGCGCATAAAGCTGATTTTCAGAGGAACTGACTGAAAACTCACAAGCAACTGATTTTGAAAATTTCAGTTAGATGCGCTGTCAAAAAGTGAACTAACAAACTGTTCTAAAAAAAGGCAGTTACTACTTTTAGTCGAAAATGTGGCGTTGCCTTCATAATCACTAGTAAAAATGCTTTCAACTTCTACATAACGTGATTTTGAGTGAAAGAATATTTTAAAGAAAAAATAAGTAAAATTTTAGTGGTTCGACGCAGAAAACTTTTTTTTATCGAAAATCATACTGTTAATCAAGCAAAATATATAGGGTTGTCGAGTACTCGAAATTTTCGAGTACTCGACTCGACTCGATACTCGAAACTCGAAAAATTTCGAATAATACTCGAAATTACTCGATTTCGAGTACTCGACTCGACAACCCTAAAAATATAGTTTTTGTTTGAGTCAGTTCAACCTTTTCACGATTTCGTGGCCTAAAACTAGCGAAAAAAAGACATTTCACGGTAAAAATGAGTACAAATCAGCAAAAATTAGCCAAAAAGTCGAAAATCAGCAAATCAGCAATTTGAAAATTTCTCAGCATCAAGGGCTCAAAATTAGCCAAATGCTGAGAAATCAGCCCACTTGGCAGCCCTGCTTTAAATAGTCATGAAATGTTCCTTTCTTCAGTATATCTGCTTATTATTCTTTTATTTTAATGTATGAATCTTGACCGAATAAATGTAAAAACAATTTTTTTTTAAATTTCAACCAATAAAAAGATGTCATTTTAAATAAGCTCGATCCTGTGGACCGCTCTGTAGTTTGTGATGCTAAAATAAGTTGCCTGTCTAATCTTATCCTATGACATTTCCGACCTCATTCAACATTTCACGGTGGAAATTCGGTTTTACGTTCATTGGTTGAAGATTTCCTTAATTTTCAGTTTAAATGTTTAGTTTACGCACATGCAGTAAAAGGTGGTTTCAAAGGTCCATAATAACTCTTTATTAGACAAATGTGGGGCCAACCGAATACAGTCGCCACTGGATATTGACCAGTAAAATTTTATTTATTTGGTTAGCCACATATAAATTCCTTGTAAATGGGTCCTCGTAAGAGTAAATAAGATTTTACTAGCTTCTCTAGTTAAAAGGGCCACTAAGGTGGCGTACACTAAGGGGATAGTCGACAGTAGTAAATTTCAGGGTGGTCGCCATAAATGTTAAGAAACAAAAACCCTTTAGCTGAAGTGCTAAACCAAAAAGCTTGTTTTTTTCAGTTGGCCAAAGAATGGATTCCCAGCCCCTCAAGGTCCTTACTACTGTGGTGTTGGTGCTGATAAAGTATTTGGTCGAGAAATCATTGAAACTCACTACCGTGCCTGTTTGCATGCCAACCTGGATATTGGCGGCACCAATGCTGGTTCAATTTTAACTCATATCGGAATTCACCTATATTTTGTTTAATTTTTAGAGGTGACACCTGGTCAATGGGAGTTCCAAATAGGGCGTAAGTTTTTTCTCAAAAATTTTAGAAAAAAACTTGCTGCAAGCTAAAAAGCCTTGCTATTAAATAAAAGTCCGACTATAAATAGTTTCTGTACTTTCAGCTTGCGAAGGAATTACTATGGGAGACCAGTTGTGGATGGCTCGCTATTTGCTTCATAGAACTGCTGAACAGTTCGGAGTGATTGTCACTCTAGGTAAGTGTAAAGACAGTGATGTATATGAAAATCTAAAAAAGAATAATTGATCTGGTCAAAGCTGGTTTTAAAATTTATTTTTTTTTCAACATTACTTTTTAATCATTTATCACAATTCTTCTGCACTTAAAAAACCGAAAAAGTCGTTTTTTTATTTCCACATACATAAAGATCACAATATGCTTTAGGGATTTTTTTTAAATGTATATACCAGCACCTAGTACCCTCCCTGGGTGGCACTATAATAACGCAGGCAAAGCCTAGTTCCAATCAGATCTTATGTAGATCTTATAGGATATTAGTTACTTAATATGTAACAGGTACACATGGATAGCTTGGATAGCCGAATAAGCAACCTTATTGCAAATCGGCTGATTGGCCAAATGATAGGCCGTGGCCTCTTGTGTGGTCCGAAATTATTCGATTCGCGAAAATCTAAGAAAGATTAACCACATGTGTAATGCAGGAAAAAAACAAACAAAAGCCTTGTTTGGTATTTTACGATAAATTTTACTGGAATTTTGAAAAATAAACAAAATTTCTAATAAAAAATTAATTATTAATTATCTTGTGAGTTAAAATGGCCAATAGACCATTAAACAATTTTACCCCGCTTGATGCAGTAAGACATCGCATAGTTGACACTCTAGACTACTACTCTGTAGATACTCTCGAGAACTCGTATAAAGATGGACTGAAAGCAGGGTTTGTAATGAAAATTTTCGAAAAAAGGACATTTGGATAAAAGGGGCATTTTGACCATTTTTGAAGAAAAGGGTCATTTTATCCGTGCTTATTGCTATTTTGGAGCAAAAAAAAGATTGTTAATAAAAAATTGAAAAATAAAAAAGATTTTGGTTCCCGAAAAATGGACGAATCTTTTTAAAAAGGACAATTACGAACCCTGACTAAAAGCTTAAAATTAAATATAAAAATCAGCTTTTGGATCAAAGTAAAAATAAATGTTTATATGGGGACAAAAAAATATACATTACCGAATAAACATTTTTCTAGATCCTAAGCCCGCTATTACCCTGAACACTAATGGACAGTGGAATGGAGCAGGTTGTCACACCAACTTTAGTACGCTGGGCATGCGTGAAGAAGGTAACTTGTGATGTACTTAAGCGGAAATCTGAACATATTTTATTTTCTAGGTGGCCTGAAGGTGATTGAGCAAGCTATGGACAAATTAGCGCTAAAACATCAGGAGCACTTAGCCGTCTACGATCCCAACGGTGGAAAGGATAATTTGAAGCGACTGTCTGGTCTTTGTGAGACTTCCTCCACAGACAAGTTCACTTGGTCAGTCAACTTTCTATTATTTATACATTGAAATGTCAGAAACAAAATTTTAGGGGTGTGGCTGACCGCGGATGTAGTGTGCGAATTCCACGTCATGTGGGTGAGGAGAAGAAGGGCTATTTGGAAGACCGTCGTCCATCCAGCAACTGTGACCCATACGCTGTGACAGCAGCTATAACCAAAACCATTTTACTGTAGAAACCTTAGTGAGTATCTGCAAGTTGCTTTTAGATGTTTGATCAGTCAATGCCTCACATACACTTACTCACTTAGCCTTTTTGCATTACTGTGTTCGCTTTGTAGACATTTGAAATAAAAATTCTTAAACTGGTTTTCAGACAACTTTGCACAATCCGCACACAATTCAACATTTTTAGAAAAGACGGATTCTAATTGAATTATCAGCACACAATTAGATGGTGAAGAGTGAAAAGTAGTTAGTGAATTGGATCAAGCAGAAAATTTGTCAAGAATTATTAAAGCAAAAGATCAAGAAAAGTTTTCTTTATTAAATCCACTTAT
This sequence comes from Ditylenchus dipsaci, assembly GCA_004194705.1. Lineage (NCBI taxonomy): Eukaryota > Metazoa > Nematoda > Chromadorea > Rhabditida > Anguinidae > Ditylenchus > Ditylenchus dipsaci. The sequence goes on along the minus strand of SADC01001314.1, from coordinate 14,957 downwards.
AACAGGGTTCTTATCTGTAATTTGTTTAAAGAATGTACTTTATTTAGTAACACAAATCCTTAAAATTTTTAAAACTTTAGGTCAAAATCTTTATTTTCGGTGCTCAGAACTTTAAGGACTATGCTCACCCGTTATAAATGCTCCTCCGCCAATTCACGAATTTTCCCAATCAATAATCCTCTGTCCGGATTTTTTAACTTGGTTTCTAACAAAACAAGGCCTAGACTTTAATTTTAGGTTTAGTTTTGTTAGGAACTCAACAAAAAAATTCGTACGTAAATCCAACGATTATTAAAAACATTTGAATTGGCAAGGGGACTATTTAGAACGCGTGAGCATGGTCCTTTAACAAGCACTGGATAAAACGGCACTTTTTACAAAACAAATCAGCAATAAAGGAAAATGAAGTTCATTTTAAAATTGTCAGGTGAGAACAGTGTTTCCGAAAATAACACTGTTGTATCCAGGGTAATAGCTTAGAGAGAGGCGAGAGCACACGACTTCTTAATAGCTTTATTCGGACACAAACTGATCTGAACACAGACGTTCAGACCCTTATATACTAACAACATGTTTGAATCACTACAAGACAAATGGTGATTCAAACACAGTACACAACAAACAGCTACACTAACACTTACACCTGCTATCTAAACCCTACACCTACATTAACACTAAAAAGTAAGCATACCCTACACCTACACTTGAAACTAAACAACTCTACACCTACACTTACATTTTGAATGAGCCGTACTCTACACCTACTGTTTGGCATACTGTACGCTAACAGTACATTTGAGTGTTAGCGTACTGTTTGCCGTACTGTACGGTACAAAGTGTTTAACGTACTGTTTGGCAAACTGTTCGATAAGTGTTAGCTTACTGTCTGTTGTACTATTTTCAATACTGTACTGTCTGAACGCACACTACTATGTCTTTCTTCAAGATTTTCCTGTATCTTTGTATTCAGAAATATGTCAGCGCGAAACTTTTCTGCTTCATCGACTGACAAGCAAAACCGTGTACGCCGTCTCGATGCAATCTGTGCTAAATTCACGGTGGGAACAGCAGGCTAAGCACTTATCGAACAGTTTGCCAAACAGTACGTTAAACACTTTGTACCGTACAGTACGGCAAACAGTACGCTAACACTCAAATGTACTGTTAGCGTACAGTATGCCAAACAGTAGGTGTAGATCTACGGTATGTTTTATTTCAACTGTAGGTGTAGGGTGCGGTTCATTCAAAATGTAAGTGTAGGTGTAGAGTATGTTTAGTTTCAAGTGTTGAGTATGTGTAGGTGTAAGTGTTATTTTCGGAAACACTGGGTGAGAATAATTACTTATACCGTATTTTCGGCTGTGTTGGGTTTTAAACTTATCAGTTTGGGATTATGCGAGTTTGAAAAATTTCCGTTTTCGACTTTTCGATTTGTTTCACTCATAAGTTTTTGAATTCATGGAATTTCGGCGCGATCTTTTTTTCGTTCGAAAAAAAACATCGGGCGCAACCGTTCGGTATCAAACATCCATAATAACATTTTATTAAACAACACCAGAAAACATCAGACAGAAATAACAGCATTATGTTTAAAGAAATCTCGAAAATTAAAATTTATTTATTTAAAATTAAAAATCATGTTACAAATTGTGTCTCTCAAGACTAAAATTGCGATGACCGATCCGCTCCCCAAAACCTTGGGTGGCTTGCCAAACGCTCCCGGAACCCGACCTGGCAACTGTTGAGCTTTCTTGTCCATCTTGGCTTTCTTGCACGACAGAGGATTGGATCCCTTGGGTCCTTTTCTCTTGCGCTTTTTCAGAAGTTCACTGCCTAGCACTTTTTCTTTCAGCTCTTTGACCTTTTCTAGCTCTTCTTTTGATTTTTGCATGCCATAGTGATTCATTCGATGGCTGAAATTTGAGAAATTTAAAAATGTTTACTATGTATGTTCGATTTTAAAATTTCAGCTGACCAATCTATGTGCACAAAAAATGTTTAAAGACCATTGAGAACAGCGTCTTAAACTTGAATTACTCGTTATCTTTGAGACTCTCTCGAAATAGCAATTTTGGTGTTCTTGCCACCCTTGTCACCAACTATACACAGGAAAAGCTTGACTGTGTACTGTCTCTCAAAGTTCAAATTGTTCGAAGCTTTTAAGCGGTTCAGCCATTCAGAGAGCATTTGAGCTACATTTTTGAGCCATACGCAGAGAACACCGCTATTGCAGGACTCTAATTGCAGAAAATTTGTGAATTCTTTGATTTGAGCTATGACTTTGTCTCTTGATGCTAGCACACCGAATCTTTGCCAACCTTAACCGAAACTAAAGATTATAACTTAGTTCGAAAAAATCAGTACCTTTCTAAGTGCACTTCTCAGGTTTCTTCACTGAGACCCAGTGAAATTGCCCGTAAACACCCCAAATGACCCCACACCAAATAACCTCCCCTCAAATAAACTATCGAAGAACGTCAAACTTGCAACCAAAAATAAAGCAAGCCCAAGGAGGCCGTCAATCTAAAGTGTGGATCTCTTCTGGCATATCAGCAAGTTTTATCCCTGGGCGAAATACTGGCTGCAAAGTAAATTTTCATAGATTTGAAGTGACCTTAGTTCTGCGTATCAAATTATAGATTTCTATAACTGATGCTTCTGACAAGTCCACATGCTATGTTTGGCAACGCATAGGCAGTGCGAAATTGCCTCTTGTGAATAGAAAATAAAAAAGCTTTAAAAAATAATGAATGTTCATGTTGTAAGGGAGTGTCAGGTTCTAAAAGAATTGGAAAAAAATAAAGAGATGAAGATGTTTTTCACAGAATATGAACACTATGATGCTATAAATCCCGAAAAGGCTTCAGGGGTGGCCGTACAGGCGTGCTTTCTTATTATGCTAAATGTAGTGAGCAAGAAGAAATTCCCATGTTTGATATAGTTTCACTTTATTCTTATATCAACTACAGCACAGAATACCCTATTGGATTACCTGAAATTTTGCATATTAAAAAAAGTGTTTTATGGAATAAATCTAGTGACAACCCTTACAAAGGTTTGTTGCAAGTGAAAATTCTTCCTCCTAAGGGAACGACTATTTCTGCTCTTGCAATTAGAAATGATTATGGTATATAAATAACTCTTTGTGTGCATACAAAGTCTGCCAGTCGGGAAAGGTGTTGTTCACTGAGAACGATAAATGCCCACACACTGACAAGGTACGAACGATTCTTCAAACTCTTTCTCACATAGACATTAATTTAGCTTTAGATAACGGCTATATTGTCTCGAGAGTTTTCAATGTTTGGAACTATGATACGAATTCAAACATTTTCAAAGAGTATGTGAAACTCTTTTTGAAAATAAAAGTGGAGTCTACAGGTTGGAAAAAATGGGAATAGAAACAGTCGACGAACAGAATAAGTTCATCGCTGATTATCAATATCATTATGAAATAAAGATTTACTCTAATAATATGAAAGATAATCCAGGAATGAAACACATTTCAAAATTATGTCTAAACTCCTTGTGGGGTAAATTCGGAATGCGCAATAATTTGTCTAAAACTGTAGTGTTCACCGACCCCTCCAAGTTTTATTGCATGATAAACTCGAACAAACACGAAAATAACTATTATAGAGACGAAAATATGATGAAACTAGAACTAAAATATAAAAAGCATCCAAAATTTTTCAAATATGCATAACGCCAAGCCGACAACCCTACTAATCAGTCAACTTCTGTTTTGATTTTTCGGCGGTATGTCACAAATACAATAGGCATCTCTGAAAAATTATTTTCTAACACTAGCAAGATTCGCAATGATGGTTTTTGAAAAAGTACGTTTTATTCACTAGCGTTTTATAGAATAGCTTTTTTATAACCTGCATCATTTTCATTAAGCATTTAGCACAATTATTATTTTTGTGTCTCTTTATCATATTAATTCTATGTTATCCAAGCTTGACTCTATTTGATTTAATTCATGCTATCCGAACAGCAAATATCATGTAAATATATCTATATGAAAAAGTCTGAATGTGAACGATGTTTTATTTCTGAGAAAAAAACTTTGAAAAAATGAGCTTTGGGGGACTCCGGTAAACTTTATTTTTGACATTTTACAAAAATGCAAATAAGTAGTGGCTAGAGTAAAATATCCCTACCATGCTAAAATCGGGTTTTGACCATTTCCAAGACAGTTTTAGACCGTGGAAACGATAAAAAGCGTGTTTTTCTATTTTTTTATCACCAAAATTTGACTTTTTGCCCTCGGGGAGCAAGATCAAACACTGAAAAACAGTATGTGGATATTCTGGAAACCGCTGAAAAGATAGAATTAAAACATAGTTATAGGCCTGAGTGGTTTTTTTAATTTATCGGAATAATTTTTTTTGCAAATAAAAAAACAGGGAACAATGCATGCTTTTTAGAGCTTTATAGAGTCATTATATTTTTTCAAATCATGTATGTCAGAGAAGGTTAGTTACAGAAGGTTGTGTGCAGAAGATATGGTAATGATTATAAAACATAGATAATGAAAATGACACAGATCCTAGGACGGTTAATGTGAAAATCACTAGTGAAAAAACGTACTTTTTAAAACGACTATTGTAAAAAACGGACTTTTTTGAAAAAGGCTAATGGAACGCCTGCTATTCGAAGACTGTTTTATTCTACAATTCGAACAGTGTGAAAATTCCTATTGTATTCTTGACATACCGCCGATTTTTCAGCTTGGTTTCTAACAAAACAAGGCCTAGAAATTAATTCTAGGTATAGTTTTGTTAGAAACCAAGTTGAAAAGTTCGTACGTAAATCCAACGATAAAGAAAAAAATTTGAATTGGCGAGGGACAACCCTCTCACCCATTTTTGCCAGAATTTAATTTTTTTTGAATATTTTTGACTTTTTGCACACTATATACAAACCATTGTAGGGAAAGTTACCACTTATTTTGTAGCTCTTCTCGCTAGCTACACATTAAGTGGTAAATCACCTGATAATGATTTGCACAGAACATAAAGGCCAATATTCAAAATCATAATTACTTTCGGAATTTTTTTAATAGGCATAAAATAATTCTAATTTCAAAATTTGTGTTCTATCATAAATCTGTCTGGTGATCTTGTGGTAGAGATCTTGGGCTACATTGTTGTATATCAAGTACTACCAAAATTCTGCAGCTCATGGATATTTGTCCATGGAAAAAATGTTCTTTCCAAAAAAGGCTATTTTCGTTTAAAAAATTACCGTATTTATTCTAATAGAAGGCCATGGCCTTCTATTTTTCAACCTCCCTCAGTGGGTGACCTTCTATTAGAGACTGGCCTTCTAATAGAGACTGGCCTTCTATTTTTCAACTCTTTCTTTGACAAACTATTTTACTACTTGACTGACTTACTCAAAATTTTTTATATACAACAATCGAGCTAACAATCAATTCAATAACATTCTAAGGAGACATTGCTATCATTTTCAACATTTTCCTCCTGTTGCTCGAGATCGATTTCTTCTATGAGTTCGGCCAATTCTTTGTCCTCTCTTGCTTGCTGCAGCTTGAATCTACCGCAATCTACCACCGCTCGGGTTGCCGTCAGATTTTTCGCCACTTGAGCTGATCATAATTCTTTTACAACTAAAACGAAAGACGCATAATTTTACATCAACTACTAACTTAATAATGAGCGACCAAAATATGACCAATGACCAAAATATCACCAATGACCAAAAATAAATATTACAGCCGCCTTCCAAATATAGCACGACTGATCGATTCCACGATAAAAGCACACATGCATCGTAATCAACGCATTCACGACAAAACAAACAACTATTTGAACACAACATATAATATAATACCTATATTTAGCAAAAAAATCCAATATTATCTATTTTGGAGCCACTTCGAGCGGGGAGGCCTTCTATTGGAGACTGGCCTTCTAATAGAGACTGGCCTTCTATTTTTCAACCCCCCTAAGGGTGGCCTTCTATTAGAGACTGGCCTTCTAATAGAGACTGGCCTTCTATTAGAATAAATACGGTAGTTGCTTACGTAAAGTAGTTCTAGTTGTAAATTTTGTGGGCTGCCAGGAATTTGTCTGGTGATCTTGCAGTAGAAATCTTGAGCTACATTTTGCTATATTAAGTACAGATAAAAGTCCGTGATTTTCGGGGTTTTGTCCGTGACGAAATTCGGTATGAAAAAATCAAACCAAAACTCAAAAATGTCCACAGCGGGGGGAGCAAGGCAATTTTTGTACGTATTACGTACACGTGGGCACAAATGGGTTAAGAGCAATTGCCGTCTACGACAACGGCTGTCCCCGCCAATTTAAATTATTTTCTTTATCGTCGTATTTACGTACGAATTTTTCAACTTGGTTTCTAACAAAACTATACCTAAAATTCTAGTCCTTGTTTTGTTAGAAACCGAGTTGAAAAATCCGTACAAAAGTTGAATGATTAGGCAAAAAATTTTGAACTGGCGGGGACAAATCAAAACAGGTGGCAATGGCCTTTAACTAGGGTGTTTTTCAGAAACTCGGAAATATGATTTCCACAAGCAATTTCATGGTGTGGTAAAAATCAGCAATAAATTTTAACCAATAATAGACAAACTTTTATATTCACTTATCGCAATCAATTTTAATAGGAGTCTGTAAAGAGACACCAATATATATTCAATGATGATGAGAACCGAACAATAACAGAGAAGAACTTAGGGCAGATCACTGAATGAGCGCCTAGATTTATCTTTATAATGTAGTCCGGCTCTTCTTCCCATAACCAAGGCTTCGTTCGTCTCTTAACTCATCTTGCTTGACATAGTTGTGATAGGTGAGCAAATAGTTGATGCGCTTATTCAGATGGAACCAACGGTGAGGTGAGGACCTCTCCAGCTTGGATTTGTACATGTTACTAAAAGTTCAAATGAAATTAAGTTAATGATGAAAAAATAATTTAGATATTTCACCGATAATGAACTAGTTTGACCAATTCATTAGCTCTGTGCTGACCAGGAAAACCTCGAAGCCACATTGGAACATGATATTGCAACTGAGCTGCAAAAAGTGAACTGTTCAAATTGTTGGTTTTGGAGAAGGGCACTTATGTACTTCGGGGGCCCCGAGGTAAAGTTTTAGGGTTAAGCTAAGGCAGGGTAAGCAGCGCATGTTAGGACGGACTGTAATGTGTTTTCCTGAGTAAAACGAAGTAATTAAATTATGTTGATATTGTCCTAACATACGCTGGCCTACCCTTGCCTAAGTTTGAGCCCAATACTTTACCTAGGCCCCCCCCCCCGAAGTACATAAGTACCTGGAGAAGATGAGGCTTGAAATAGTACCTGGGTGTATCTTACTCTTCCTGTCTCCCAACAAATCTATATAGTCATTGGCGCCGAAATGAGCTTGAGTTTCCGACCATGGCTCACGCACCTTGTACTTCGGTTTGTAGAGTGGCTCACGGCAGTCTGGAATGCGCGGCAAAGAATCCACCCCTCTGCGATGGTAACGGTAATAATAGCCCATGTCGTGTACCTGAAAAATTATAGCACTTGAAACCAACTTTTAATTGAAATTTTCAGTTTCCACAGACTTTGTGCATCTTTTTTTCTCTGAAAAGCAGCACATAATTATCGGAATCAGAAGAACTAACTCACCTGTCATCCACTACTCTGGGCACTTGGGAGCGATCGTGGAATTCTCGCTTTGAATAAATTTTTGTTGTCCCTGAAGTCTGCTGAATTGGCTTAGCCACTGACGGAAAGCACAAAACGGACCACTTCGACTAGAAGATTTTTAATTAAAAGTGTCATATATTACAAAATATTTTTAACCAGGGGTTTTAAGCACATCAAATTCATAACTCAATCTTACGAGGAGCAGCTACCTAGAAAATTATTATTATAACAATGAATTTTGAACAAAAAGGGTTGAATTAGAAAACGAATCTAAAAGAAAGTTTTATAACTTCATCTAAGCGTTTTTAAAGCGAGAATATACATGGCATTCTGCTTATTTTATTCATAATAAGGCGATTTTTTGAACCAAGATATTCGAGATAAAGAAGTTGTAAAATTTCACTAACTTATTTTAAATAAGTTATTTATCAACTGGTTTTAAAGCAGGTACACCAGATCTGGGGTACGTGACATTTTTCTCAGGACATTTCACTCTCTGGGACATTTCACTCTCTGGGACACTTCACTCTTTAGAATAATTTACATGGTACGTGACTGTATATGGTCTAGTACCTGCTCTAATCGGGTATCTACTGATCAGGATCCGAAGTTTTGGATTGGCTCACCCTGAGACTGACATAAATTTTTCTGACATCAGTTGATTCTATCAAAAAGTAGAGACAGAAAGTGGGACCAAGCAAGATTCCAAGACAAGATTTTCAGCTGAAATTTTGACCAAGACCAAGAGCAAGATTTTTGAGAACGGCCAGTCAAGATCTTGGCCAAGATCTTGGCTGAAAACCAAGATTTATACAGGCCTCTCTCGATTTAACGAACCCTTGGGGACCGGAAAAAATGTTCGTTAAACCAAGAGTTTTGTTAAATCAAGAGTAAATTTTAGTCATTTTATTTAATCACTGGCAGAATAGGCGTTGAAAAAAGTTCGATAAATTGAGAGTTTCGTTAAATCGAGGGTTTTTTAAAACGAAAGTTGACTGTTTAGACAATTTTGACAGTTTTTAACAGGTGACTATTTTTATAGCAAATCTTGTGGCTAGTGTTTTATAATTTTTACGCACTATGTTTCCCTGGTTTTGATCTTGTGCTTTTTATATTGTTTGACGTGTGTTTTCTTAGAGATGCAAGTTCGACATTTTTGGGACGACACGGGACGAAATTTGTATAATTCTTTTCCAGACGGGACACCGGGACAGGAGATTGTCGAAAAATGTTCATACGTGATTTCGGGACGGCGGGCGGGACGAAATTGTCCTTTCTTGTCATTTTTTTATCTTGTATGAAGCCCAAACACAGAATTCAGGTATGCTATGGGTCCTGAAAACGATAAATGCGTTGTCGGGTGTTTTGTAAATTTTGCATACAAGATTGACCGTAAAACCAAGACCAAAACCAAGATTTCTAGAAATGACCAAGCAAGATCCCAAGACAAGATTTTCAGTCAAAATTGGGCAAGACAAGACAAAATCTTGGCCAAGAACTTGTCTTGTTTCTGTCTCTATCAAAAAGTCTTTCTGACATAAATTCAAACTGACAATAATTTGTCTTGACACGATTTTTTTAAATAAAACTTATATTAGCAAAAACTGTTTCGAAATTAATGATTCTGATGAAAAATGGTATTGTCTTGACTTTGGCTAGTTTTTTGGCTGTATTTGGTTTCGATTTTATTATTTTCGAAATATGATTAAGCAACTAACCACTTTAACCCTTCCGGTCTCCAGAAGCAGTTGGCTGGTCTTAAACAAAATTGACTCAGATTCAAAACAAATCGTATAATCATACGTAAAATCGGGTGGAGAATTGGGTTTGATAAGACCAAAACCCAATTTCACCTACTTAAACACAAAACCCGAAATGAGTACCCCTGGTCCAGGTGGATATCCATTTACGAGCGTTAAGAAAATTGATCCATACCGAATTGATCCATACCGAATAGGTCCACACACGAATTGGCCCACATTTGAATTGGTCAAACTTTTCGAATTCGTTAAATTTTTTTTGGGAATTTCAAATTTTTTAGTCTGAACCAACCAACCAAGTGGTCGTCCACTTGAAGCAATTTTTTTTTACTTTTTCGGATTCTAAAACATATTTTCTGGACTAATTAGGACATGCCGAAGATGGTTTGATAGTTGTTAAATGCCGTTTTGTAGGGTATTTTTTGAGTTTCAGTAAATCGAGTTTTGCCAAAATCAATTATTTTGCAAAATTAAAAAATAACCACACAAAAAGGCTTTTTACCACTATCGAACCATCTTCAGCATGCCCAAATCAGTCCGGAAAACAGGTTTCGGAACATGAAAAACGAAAAAGAAATCGCAGCAAGTGGACGACCACTTGGTTTGGTTTGTTCAGACTGAAAATTTAAATGCCCGCAAAATTTTTCAATTGGGTCAATTCATGTGCGGACCAATTCTGGATCAATTGCTTAACGCCTGTAAATGGATATCCACCTGACCAGAAGGTACCCATTTCGGGTTTTGGGTCTGGGTGTGTGAAATTGGGATTTTGGTCTTATCAAACCTTATTCACGTCACGTTTTACATTTGATAGCAAGTTTGATTTTGATTTAGTTTTTATTTATTTTCAGGTTATTCAGGTGGGTATCCACCCGGACAGTTGTTCCTACCCCTGATTTTGGAGTTCGGGTGGGTGAAAGTGGGATTTTGGTTTTATCAAACCTAATTCCTTACACGTTTTTACATATGATAGCATGGATTGTTTTTCAAACTATCGAAAAATATTTTTTCAGGTTTTATATCGGATATCCACCTCGTTAGGTAGTACCTAACCCAGGTTTCAGGGTTTTGGTGGGGAAACCGTGAATTTGGTCTGAACAAACCCAACTCCCGTCACAATTTTGCATATGATAGGATGGTTTGTTTTTAGTTTTAAAATTTTTTCATTTTTCAGGCCATCCAGCTGGGTGACCACCTGGTCAGGTGGTACCATGAATTTTGGGATTCGGGTGGGTTTAATCGTAATTTTAGTCCTAACGAACAGGATTCACCACACAATTTTTCATATGATAGGATGGATTGTTTTTATTAAAAAAAAATTCCTTTTTCAGGCCATCCAGGTGGGTATCCACCTGAGCCAGGGGTACCTACCCCTGAACCAAGGGTACTCAGCCAAGGTTTCGGAATTAGGATTTTTAAAATCGCGATTTTGGCCCTATCAAACCCAATTTTCCATGTAATTTATGTGAGAAAAAAGTGTGTTTCTAATTTTGGGTCAACTTCGTTTTTTGATTTTTGATTTCCCAGTCCACCGGGATGGATATCCTGTCCAGGTAGTACCTACCCAAAGTTTTGGGGTTCAGGTTGCTAAATCATAAGTTCGCTACTATCAAACACAATACCCGATTATTTACAGTTTAAAAACAACTTGAAACCAATTATTTGCATAAACATTTAACTACTAAACAAATTTATTCAAAAAAATCTTGTCAAGACAAATTATTGTCAGTTTTAATTTATGTCAGAAAGACTTTTTGATAGAATCAATTGATATCAAAAAAATTTGTGTCAGTTTCAGGGTGAGCCTTTGGATTTCTTAGTTATTATTAACCCATTTCTGCCGAACTGGGTCCCCTGGGACCCAAAAATTCAAATTTTTCAAAAAAAAATTTTTTTTTGGAAATGTCACACATAGGGGTAAAATTAACGGTTTTTATTATAAAAACATTGTCAAAAATTGATGCGAGTAGTAAATCTTCGAGATATAGCCATTTTCAAGGTCTCAGACTCACAGTTTATTTATAAAATACAAATCTTAACATGATATTTTTCAAAGCATTTACTATGCAGTCCAACATCACACTTTTTGCACCGTGTGTCTGTTCGGTAGTCGCAAACTGCACATCGAAATCTTGATCCAGATGTAACCTCTGGCCAGTGAGCAAGTTGGTCATATTGTTTTATTTCTGATTTTCGTCCTGGACGCGATGGCGGATTTGCATGTGTGCGCAAATAGGATGTGGCAACGTAGCGGCGAAAGTCGAGGTATGGAGTGTTTGGATGTTGTTTTCGCCACAATTGCCAGGCATTGTGGACAGCAGTGTCTACTCCAAAACAAAAGCATGACCACCACCACTTCTTGGATCCTATAGAAACGCGGTAGTTGTTGATGTTTTGGTCCATTCTGTCGACACCTCCCATGTACTAGTTGCAAGACAAAATAAAATAAAAATGTCTAAATCTTGCGTTTTTACTTATCAAATACTGTTTTTGACAACATTTTATTATAAAACCGATAATTTTACCCCTATATATGACCTTTTCAAAAAAATCAAAAAAAAAATCATTTTTTTTGGAAATTAATTCCGGCAGAAACTAGGGTACCGGGGCCCGGTGCTGCTGTAGTTATAAGAAAACGCTTCGCGTTTAGACCTGAGCCTAGAGGAGGCATAAGGCCTCCTGAATTGATTTATTGTTAAAAATAAAATTCGACGCTTCTTGTTAATACCCCCTCCCTCTTTCAAAAAGGCCACTCGGAAATATCCAGCCCCCCCCTTTATAACTTTTCAGGAACCCCTAAAACAATAATGTTTGAAATAGATGATATTAGAACGGGTTGTCCCTAAACTAATACCTAAGACCCAAAGCCTAAGCCTAAGGGCTAAGCCTAATGCCTAAGACCCAAGCCTAAGCCTAAGGCTAAGCCTAATTACTAAGCCTAAAAGAGTGATACTTTGAGTAACTTAATACTCTTTGAGATGAAGAAGTTGCATCCACCGGGTTAGACTCGCTTTGATTCGAATTTAATGCCCTTTTGAGGTTGTTGAGATGCCTTGAATGAGAAAACCCCTCAAAATAGAGTAAGATGCGCCTTTACTTAAATGGGATTCTTTCTTCAAGTGGTTGAGTTGCCCGAATTAAAAAAGTTCAGGCGTTTATGAGAAGTATTACTGCAGTACATCTGGGCTGCCGTTAAAAGCTTCCTGAAGACAGTATCTATATCATGAAAATAAAAAACCACACAATGTACCAACCAATGATCATGTCAGAGGCTACCCGTGATGTCGCTGGGAATTACCTGTGATGCTGTTAAAGACTACTTAGGATGCCATATGAGACCAATTGAGATACCGTTTGATGCTACCTAAACAAGTATCTATAGCGGAGTTGAAGTAGAATTCAATTAGAAATGCCGTAAAAGCACACATCCACCTGGGTTGCTAAAAAAAGACCACCTGAGATGGCACAAACGTCCACCTAGATGCCATAGAGGCCACCTGCCATGCCATAGAGTCTGCCTGAGATGCCATATAAGTCACCTGAGTCGCTAAAAAAGACTATCTGAGATGCCGCAGAGGTCACCTGAGATACAGCAGAGCTCCGCCTGAGATGCCGTAGTAGTCCACTTCGTGATATTAAAGATACTGCCGAAGCCCACCTGAGTTACCTAGAAGTCCACCTGAGTCCACATGAAATGCCGTGAAATCCCACGTCCACCCGAGTCGCTGAAGAAGAGCACCTAAGATGCCGTCCAACTCCACTTAAGATGCCGCGAGGGTCCACTTGAGTCCACCAAACATGCCGTAGAAGTCCAACTGAGAGCCACAGAATCCATCTGAGATACCGTAGAACTCCACTGATGCCGTGGAAGTCCACCTGAGATGCCACAGCACTCACCTGAGATGCCGTAGAAAGAGTCCATCTAAGTCCACCTGGTTGCTAAAAAAGTCCACCTCAGATGCCGTGAAGCTCCACTTGAGATGCCGCGAGGGTCAACTTTAGTCTACCAGACATGCCGTAAAAAGACACATGCGCCCACCAAGATACGTGGTCCACCAATGCAAGTCGATGTCCACCTGAATTGGTCTGAAGTCACCAAAGTTAAAAGAAGTTCACCTGGAATGTCGTGAAGCCTACGTGAGTCACCACAGCAACGACCTAATGCCATCAGAGATACTGTGGAATCCATTAGAGATGAAGTAGAAGTTCCGGAGTGCACCGGAAATGCCATAGACGTCCACCTGAGTCGCCATATAACCCACCTGAGATGTCGCAGACGTCCACCTGACATACCACAGGAGTCTGCCTGAGATGCCATATAAGTCCACCTGAGTCGCTGAAGAAGACCTTCTAGATGTCGCAAACGTCCACCTGAGTTGCCGTATATGTCCAACTAAATTGGTGTAGAAGCCCACCTGGATCGCCATAGAAAAATATGAGAGATGCCGTGAAAGTCCACCAGAGACGCCGTGTAAGTCCACATATGATGCCGTAGAAGTTCTCCAATGATGCCGTAGATGTCCACCTCAATTGATCTAGAAGTCCACCAGAGTTAAAAAAAATCCACCTGAAATGCCGTGAAAGTCAACTTCAGTCACCGCAGAAGTCCACTTACATCCACCTTTCATTTAGAACATGAGTCGTTCAGAAGTGTACCTGAGATGCCATAAAGTCCACCTGAGTCGATTAAGAAGTGCACCTAAGACGCCGTAGAACTCCGCCTGAGATGCCGTTGCAGTCCACCTGAAGCAACATGAAAATCCACCTGGGATGTCATACAAGTCCACCTGAGACGCTATAGAACTCCACTTGAAATGCTGTAGAAGTCCAACAGAGATGTCGCAGAAGTCCACCCGAGTCCACCAGAGATGCCGTAGAAGTCCACCTGCGTCAATCAGAGATGCCGTAAAAGTCCACCTGAGTCCACCAGAGATGCCGTAGAAGTCCACCTGAGTCGCCATATTAACCAATCTGTGATGCCGCAGACGTCCACCTGACATACCATAGAAGTCTGTCTGAGATTCCGTACAAGTCCAACTGAGTTGCTGAAGAAGACCACCTGAGATGGCGCAAACGTCGACCTGAGATGCCGTACAAATCCTCGAATGATGCCGTGGATTTCTACTTGAATTGATGCAGTCCACCTAAGTCCACCTGAGTCGCTAGAGAGATGCCGTAGGAGTCCACCTGAGTCGCTGAAGAAGTCAACCTAAGACGCCGTAAAACTCCACCTGAGATGCCGTAGCAGTCAACTTGAAACAACATAAAAGTCCATCTGAGATGCCATATAAGTCCACCTGAGTCGCTATTGAAGTAAACTTGAGATGCCGCAGAATTCCATCTGAAATACCATAGAAGTTCACCAGAGTCACTATAGAAGTCCACTTGAGATGCTGTAGAAGTCTACTCGAGATGCTGTAAAATTCCACCTTAAAAAACTATGAAAGTCCACCTGAATACCATATAAGTTCACCTGAGCCGCTTCCGAAGTCTACCTCAGATACCGCACACGT
>SADC01001313.1:0-108673 GCA_004194705.1 Ditylenchus dipsaci | reverse complement strand
TCTTAAAGTAGTTTCTTAAGTAAAAACGTTACGCTGATTACAAATCCGGTGTTCGAATTTGAGGTTTGCTTAGCGAAAATAAAGTTTCAAGCTATAGTTAGGACGATTAGAAAACTTCAAAAGGCCTTTTTGTCTTTCCTTCCTCAACTTTTTTCAGAAATACTTTGTCAATAAGATGCAGAATGAAATTCTCTTTCTGATGCACTAAGACTTAGGATAGTGCAGGCTGCTTTCAGATTTTTATGGCGATTTTTTCGCTAAAAATTGGTGTTCGAAAAATGCTGATTTTTTGAAAAAAACACATTTTTTTCGCCGAAATTCACAAAGATTGTAGTTTATTTGTGCTCGTTAGTAGTAGCAACCATTAACTATTGACGGCTGACGGCCCTAAAAAGTACAATCTTTCAAAGAGTAGATTTCGATACCCTGGTCATAATGGCTTTGCTAACCTTGCTGAGTAATGGTCTTGTTTCGGTACTTATTAGAATGAGATCCAACCCCCCCCCCCCATTTTCAAAAATGACCAAAAAACTCTTGAAACTAAATTTTTCGATAAGAATAATTAAAAGAAACATTTCTTATCACTTTCCTGCTCAGAAAGTTAAAATCTTTCTCAAAACAAATTTTGCTTCATCTTCTAAACGCAGGGCCAGCTCAGGACATTAACTTCTAGGAAATCAATAATGCCAGGAAAAGCGTCTTCTAGGAAAACGTGCATATAGGATAAATGAAAGGTATGGACAATTGACAACTGGACAATGTACTCTAGGATAACGGCCTTTTCGGAAAAGCGTTTTTTAGGAAAATGGACACTAGGACAATAGGACAATCGTCTTTCTGGAAAAGCCCCTTTTTGGACAATTTTAAACGGTCTAAAACGTTATAACATCACTTTATGGGTCTAAAAATAGTATGTCCTATAGTCTCTTGTCCTGTCGTCCATTGTCCTTCTGTAAATTATCCTAAAAGGCAATTTTCCTAGTGTCCATTTCCTAGTGTCCATTTTCCAAAGAGGCGATTATCCTAAAAGCGATTGTCCTAGAGAATTGTCTTAGTGTCCCTTTTTCTGAAAGGCGCTTTTCCAAAGACGTCATTGTCCTAGTGTCCCTTCCTGATAGGCCTTTTCCAAAAAAGCCATTGTCCTAGAGTCGATTGTCCTAGGGTCTACTGTCCAAAACATGTCATTGTCCAAGTGTGAATTGTCCTAGCCTGGTCTTTTCCTATATGCACGTTTTCTAGAAGGAGCTTTTCCTAGCATTATTACTTTCCTAGAAGTTAATGTCCTCAGCTGGCCCTGCCTTCTAAAGGTAGTGTTAAAGATATTACTAAAAATGGTCTTTTAGGGTACTTTTAAGGTTATTTTTTTTTGAAATTTATCACATTTATGCTGAGAATTTTTTCTTATCATTTCAATTAAACGATATACCGTATTTTCTCTAATAAGTCCCCCCTCTCTTATAAATCCCCCCCCCCCATATAGACCGCAAATCTCAGCCTAGAGAAAATATTTTGCCAATCTGTTTTTTTGCGTTTTTTTTAATTACCACGAGTTCTGCTGATTCCACTTTTAAAATTTTGGTTAACCACCCAAAAATGTCAAAATCGACCTCAAAATTTTCCGAGTTTTTTGAGGTTGAACAATAACTTCCCGGGGGATTTAATACAGAAAATACGGTAGTTCAGAGAATTGTTTTAGTCATTTTTAAAAAATGGGCGAGGGGGGGGGGGGTGGTATGTCGATCTTCTCCAAATAATTACCTTGATTTTTAACATTGGCTTGGATTTTTTCATATTTCGCTTTGACTCCCCTCTTATTTTTCGAAGAGCGCTGAACAAGTCTAAAGGCTTCTAGGTTTATATGAGAATAAAATAAAAAATCTCGATCCCCTGATGGCTTTCTTTGCCTAAAAAAAATCGCCATTACTGAAAAAACTACAATTTGAGCTGTCTCTATGTTACAGAGGCTGTTTCTAGCCGAAATTGCCAGAAAAATAGGCTAAAATTTATGATGAATTTGTTTCGTTTTAATACGACGAATAAAGTTTTATAAACACAGCCTACGGTTCTAATGGATCCAATTACGGCACTATGGCCCAACCGTTTTTAGGAATAATATGAATCACGTTCAACGTTAGTTTATATATTTTTTGAATGTGACTTTTTTATTTCGTGCACTTGGCTAAATTGCTTGCTTTACAAACACAAGCTCAAACAAAATTATTATTCCATTTGGCTGTAGTCCTTCTGTTTACTGGTCTCTTGCGCTTTTTTACTATAATGGTTTGCTTTTTGAACTTTTTATGCTCATTGACTACGCTCCACAACCTGTCTAGATCATTAAAGTACGTTGCAGTCACATTAATATCCGTGCAACACGTCTGCACTCTGTACTCTGACGCATTTATAGGCAGTATTTTGGCAAAGTCTTTTCTTATTTGTATGTATAGTGGCTTGAAGTTTAGTGCAAGATATCCCATAAAGAACATTTGGTAGGAGTCAGCTATCATAAAGAGAATCTAAAATACATATTTTTTAACCTAATGAAATAGTTAAAGTTAAATATGAACTTGTATGAGTAGTTTGACATATGTGCATTGTTCTCCATCTCGTTTGATCACACAACTTGTGTAAATAGCCAGACAAGTACCTGGTATACAAACAGTGCAAATCCACCTACAGCCGGCACTAGAGCTTTCGTCGTGACCATGTTTTCGTTATTACTGCAAAATTATGTAAGCTTTATGAAGAATATTCAGTGCTTGGTCAGGCAATTGATTTTTGGCGAAAAAAAGAGTGCGAAAGGTACAGGTAATGTGCAAATCGGGTTAGTAGTAACTTAGGACCTTTAAAAGGTCTGCTTAGCACTGCCAAAATAAACTAACCTGATAGCGAGTTGAAAGCGTAACTCCAGCCTGCATTTTCCGTTTGCATTTGTTGTGCTTGTACATTTTAATTAATGCCTGAATTTTTATCCAGTTATAAATATTTTTCAAAGTTAGTAATTACCATTGAGCCTAGAAAGCAGCATATAGACGCAGAAAACCAAGCATATGGGTACAACTGTGGGATGTATGTGGTATGTAAAAACAGTCTTTGCTCGTCCACATGTCAAAATCACCAATTATTATACGTAGATTATTCCACAATAGAGATTAAAATCCCCAGAAAATTCTTAAAGAAAATTTTAGCCTTTTTTATGCATAAATTAGGTTAAGGATCTGCTTTAATATTTTTCATCTATTCTGATGAATTCTGCGTTAAAAAATTAAAATGTTTTTTTGACATTTATAACAGGTGAAATGACATTGCTGGTGAAATTTTTTGCTCTTTTGTAAGATTCTTGGAGTCCATAAGCCTGAAAAAAGATTGCCAAAATTTTAGCACCTAGTCTGTCAAATTTTGCTCTATGCATCTGACTTGGTGAATACAGGCAAGCAAATATAATTAGGCTCACCGTGACCATCAGAATCCACAGCCCAATTGTTCCCTCTCCTTTCATAAGTATTATGCAATATTGTAGCAAACAGACGTTCTGCAGCAATACTAATTATGGTAACTATGCTAGTGAATATGCTAGCCCCGTTGATTATGCTGATTGCAACACATAGAACATTAGTACTATTCTTGGCTTATCCTCATAAGCTACATTCATGTAATCTGCCAGTCGAGTGGTACAAGTCACTGAGAATTGCAGCGCACAAGAACACTGAAAAATGCGAAAGTGTTTTTGAAATTTTGAAAAAAATTAATCATTGTTTGGTTAATCATTTCAAATATTTTTAAACTTACCAATTGAATTCTCAGATTGACATGCACAAGAGAAATTTTGCTAAGCCGATGGATAAAGTACATGCAGCTAAACAAAGCAATGCGTGTAAGTCCATTCAATGGTCTGCAAAGTTGGAAAATTTTTTACCGTCAAATGTATTTATACTTTGCAAATTGCTTAAAGAGGGGGACATCTACGGCTACTTTTTGACATTGATTGCTATTTTTTTCACTGCTTCACTTGTTATACATTTTTTTCACATATTTTGTTTACTCATCTCCGATGTTGCACTGTTTTGTAGCTAAGATCTTTTTCTTTTGATTAAGTGGTCAAACACCCTGATTAAAAAAGTTTTTCGAGAGAATCACACCAAATAATATAAGGTTAAACTCCACTAAAAATACCTAGGTAGAAAACCACTGTTTTTAGTGTTAGTCTGTTTTGATATTTTCAAAAATTATCTTTAATCAGGCTGTCTGACCACTAAATCGAAAGAGAAAAATCTCAGCTACAAAACGGTGTAAAAACATCTGAGATGAAAGAACAAAATATGTGAAAAAAAAAGTATGTGAAGTGAATTAGCAGTCAATGTCAAAGAGTAGCCTTAGAAGTCCCCCCCCCCCTTTAAGGAAATTTATGGGTTAACCGGCTCTGCATGCACGAATTTTCATACAACATCTTGAAACAAAAAAATTTTATTTTCACTTATATCGTCCGAAAATTTACACGAAAAATTCCATAGGTTAAAATTCTTACTAACTACAAGCAAAACTAATTAGACAAGAAGGTCAGGAAAAACTCAATAGCAAGGTTTGGTAGAGCGAACAACAGAATATTAACATATTTATTTTGAAAACAGTGTCCTACTTTATTGAATCCGCAGATAACTTTTTAACAAAAATTAACTTACTTGTAATATAAACAAGTTCTCTCCAAATCCCTTGCTATTGACCATGTGTTAGTCAGATTTTTGTCAAGCTGATTCCCGGAAATAAACTGATTGTAGTTGAACTTTTTCATTGAAGGATTGAGTAATACTGCCCAAAAGCCGGACTTTAGGAAAAGTGATGTCGATGTTTAATTGCTGTAATACTTTAGAGCGGAAATGTTTAAATCTCATTGTGTTTTTATGTTGTTTTGGATGTTAGAGATTTATATTAACTCTAGCCATTTTGGATTAATTTTTTAACATTAATAGATCCTAGAGAAATTATGCAATTCTAAATGTTATCTCTTACAAAGTGCGTAAGTAGAAATGCAAATAAAAACAAAATTACAAGTATAAATTAAACTGTCGCTTACAATTAAATTTAAAGTGCATTTGCGGAAAAAATGATCAAAATGATCCTCAGACTCTTGGCTATCAATAAACATACCTACTGGAGCTTGTACCCGATTTTCTAAAATCGATCGTTTTTGGGGGATTTTCTTTGACTGGGTTGGTTGATATGACTGAAAGGCCATGCGTATAGGAAACCCTGCTCGTTTAATGCTGTACATACTTTTGACATTATTTGTAAATTTCGTCTATGAGTCAACTTTAAACACTTAACTGCATATGATTAAAAATGCTTTGCCAACTATAACACTATTACAGTCGAACCTCGATAAACCGACACCCCGATAAGCCGCCAGCCCCTATGAAATGTCATCAAAACCGCCGCCCCGAGGGGTGGCAGTTTATCCAAGTTCGACTGTAACTGTAAATATATTAATAATTGTTTACATTTTATTATGTAAAATTATTAAATTCTTTATTTTTATTAACTTTATAACAACAATAATAGAATTCGAATTTACTTTTATTTTGCGCAGGCTTTTGAAAAAGGCAACATTAAGCAATTGTCTCACGCAGCTTTTAATCATCTCTCCTCGAGTAATTAAGCCTAATATGGTGCAATTTTGGGAATGAAGCTGGAATGTCCATGGAAGCAATAGTGTTTGGGCTTTCGATTGATTTTCGTCTGCTTTTCTTGATTCATCGCGTTCCGATTATCATTGTTTTTTCTGTTTTTAGCTTTACCATAGCCACTTACAGCTACTTTTTCGTTAGAGACTTGACTATCAGAAGAAAAACTTTCACCACCATATGAGAGATAGATCTTGTAGAAGGACTGAATGACAAACACTTGAGTGTGCAATCCTTTGTGATGATTTGTATCTAGCTTGTTGTCTGGATTTATTGGCTTTCGGCTTGAACCAGTATTGGAAGGAGGAAATTCATTTTCTGCTACTTTCTTATCTTTCTTTTTGAGGACATAGAATTATTGAGCCGGTCCATTAAGGGGCAGTGTCGTGTAAAATAATTGGCAGCAGAACAAGGGCTGAAAATGAAGTTAATGTATTTAAACAAACTTTGATTCATTTGCTTTAAGTCTCATTTTGAAAAAAAAAAATATATTTGTTTTTTTAAAAGAAAACTACCGTGAAAAATTCCAACTACCAACACTAAGAAGACAGTTTTGAAAAAGACTAGAACCATATAAGAGTTGATAAATGCAAGCACTAGCACACCCAGAACTGTAGACATAGAGCCATGCACCACATAAAATTTGTTTTAGATTTCTAAAACAAACAGGCTCATTTAGTCGGGGCGCATTTCATCATTATTTGTAAATCACGTTTTAAGGTCTTATAGGTAATTTATATATATGCTAAAAACATGAAAAGTTAGGTTTTATTTAAAAAAAAGGTGACTAGAATTTGACCAGAATCTCAATTCTCCTTGGTCTCCTACGGCAAAAGGTCAGATTTTAGTCAAAAAGTCTTTTCAAAAAATTCATGTTTTGTGTGAGAGAGTTTATTTTTTTTATTGTTAAAGAATTAGTTCGGAGACTTTTAAATATAATTTACGATTTTTTTGAAAAAATTTGCCCCAGACTGGATAAGTGCCAAACAGACAATAAATATGCAAAAAAAATGTACTTGGCCAAGCTAATTTTCCATGGTATCAATGCATCTTTGCCTGGGCGAGAGGTTATTTTGGTTGCTGACGAAACCATAGGTCACGTGTGCAGAGAATTCAATTGAAAACCCTGAAGATCGTATTAGTTTTTAGGTTTTATTTCAAAACTATAATGTACCAATGGACAGTATCTGAAATTTATTTTATGAATACTTTTAAATATGTTTCAAGTCATAAAATCTAACCATTGTGATCATAGAGATGGGGTCAAGTTTGACATTCCACAGTGAAAGGAATCCAATTACACCTTAATTTTCGGGTTAAATTATATTTAAGTAGACTCTATAAATCCACAATGTTCAGCTATGACCACCC
Organism: Ditylenchus dipsaci; assembly: GCA_004194705.1. Lineage (NCBI taxonomy): Eukaryota > Metazoa > Nematoda > Chromadorea > Rhabditida > Anguinidae > Ditylenchus > Ditylenchus dipsaci. Next base: position 101,624 of record SADC01001313.1, on the reverse strand, counting down.
AGCTGATCATATTCAGCATAATTATTATTATTTATTTGTTACCAAATTTGACATTGATGCATTTAATTCCAGAACGATTTGATTTTTGAATGAGATTTTTTTAAATTTTAAAACATTTTTTGTGGCTAAAACAGCAACAGCAGGGACACAAGATATCGGGAATGGTTGTACCAAATCAAACTTGAGGGTATAAATAATTAAAGAGGTGGGGGAACTTTTTATACGCATCGCCTTAGGTCACAGGTTCGACTACCACTGGGTGCAAACCCTGTTTTTTTTTCTCCTTTTATTTACAAGTTTAGTGTCAAAATGTAGCCAAGTTCTGGGCTTTTATTCGAGCTATCATACAGAAAAAGTTTGTATAAAGTTAGACCTGAAATATAAAAAAACGTTGAACCATGTCCAATTCGATGAAATCCTTAATAGGACTATCCCAGTACCTTTCGGTAGTATCCTGGAACTGACGTTTTTTCCCGATTTTAATTTACATACTCATTTTCAACCTCACACTTAAAATGTAGCCCTGCTTCTTGCCGTCATTTTCAGCATATGGTTGTATAAAATCATGTAACTTGAATCGCAAAAATGTCAGTTCCTAAATAATACTGGAATCCTACCCCTCAATAGTACTCATTTCTTCCCGGGTCAAACCTTCGCTTGCTGCCTGACTTTTCTGAAGTGATTTTGGTGTGTAAAAATTTCTATCTTGTTCCCCATGAAATTCTGATTCCAGAAAGTCACTAAACACGTGGACAAATAAATAAAATTGGTGGAGGCTCAGGCTATATTATGCATCATTTGGCTGGTTTCCTTTAATTTGGTCTTCATTTGCTCAAAATCGCAAAATTGAGGCAGTTGCTGACATCAAATCAGTGCTGGAAATAGTTGCAATGGATTGCTCGATAGTTTTTGGTCCTAGAGGTCAAAAAACTTACTGAAAAAGTAAATTAAAACACCCCAAGAGGGACTTGAACTTTCGACAATAGGCGATGCGTATATAAAGTTACCCCCCCCCCTTTACAGAAAAGCTAAATTTGTGAACAAAATATAACAAACCTATATCAATAGTTAGCATGGCCAAAGTGATCCAAAAAGTACACACAGGATTCGGAATAAATAGCAAAGAGATGGTGATCATACACAACATCGCTAATGCGCTCGTTTTGCATGGTGTTTGGCAGTAGGACGTTTAGCTAAAAAGAGCATTTATCGTAATTTTATAACTCGCTCTTTGATTCGAATCAGATTTTCGTGTTGTGTTTTTTATCGTTTTTGAACAATTTGTTATAACTTGTAAGTCAGCGCCATCACCACCACCCCCCCCCCCCAACCAGAACAGGTCCAATTAGTTTAATTAAACATTGCTACACAATACGAGCCATCTTTTTAATAATTCTATCACCTGATCAGCAATTGCCCTGCTTTGTTGGTAAGTGATTATATTAAATTCCGGAAACCGGCCGCTACATCTCTTAGCATTTTGGTCACTCTGACCAAATCATTAGGCTAAAAATAAACACAATTAAAAAGAAGCAGCAATAATCCCAACAGACCGTATTAACTCTGTCACACCGATTCTAAACCTGAAAGAACGCAACTCCAGTGGATCCAACCATAGTCCTTGCCATTTTCATTGGCTATCGCCATGTGTTTGAGGCAAATTCATTGGCCCACACAAAGTTTGAGCCCTAGAAAATCGGAGATTCAAGACAAAATAATTAAATTTTTAGAATCTATACCATAATTTGTAGAAAGCAAACAAATGTGACCAGTCATAAACTCCTCTGACCCATGAGTAGTGGTCATTTTTTAGGAATGAACCAGTCTGGTTAGCATATTTCTCGTATTCTCTAGTCCAAATCTGAGTTGCTTTCCTTCCAATGCAGTATTCTATAGCTTCAAACTCTTGGACTATCCTTTCTATTTGAGCCCTGTTTTCAGGCAGCATCATGTTGGGAGCGTTGACCAAAGCTACTTCTATCTGAAATGAGCTAACTATTACCTTAATTTAGCAAAAATGGTCTATATACCTGATCTCCACCATGGAACAGATCAATCTCGACTGCCAATGTCCTCACCAATGGGTCTGTTTTAAGCAACAACTTCTCGTAGTCCAGACCTTGCTTCATAGTAGCTATTCCCCAGATGGATAAGCCTATGTAGGTCAGAAATATTAGAAGCACACACACTTTTACCCTCCAGTCCAATATAAAGTCAACATAATAGTCTCTAAAATCTTTTTTTTGCATTTAATAGTTAAATTTATTCATACCTGAAGAACTGACCCATTACTCCACGAGATTTGGAAGCCAGATTATATTCGGAAGAGGAATTAGAGGTAGAAGTAGATGGTGAGGAGCTTCCATCAGAACTACTTTTTGGAGACCCCACTTGCATGGCTGAGTATACATCTTTTGGTGGTGGAACTACTGTTACTGACTGCGATATTTTGGCTTATATGAGGGAGACCTTTCTAGGATTTCTTCTCTTCCTAAAATTTTGATATATTAGTCACGTCGATGTTTTAATTTTTTCGATGATCTTGTTGTTATCATTCTGTTGTTGACTGGTTTGATTTTCGATCAGAAAAATGACTAATGAAAATAATTTAAGTGTTCGATGTCTAATTCGAAATCTAAATTGACTAATTTATAATTTTCAAACCACTGTACTTTTAATTAATTTAAAAAAGTTCCCTTGTCTAGTTCTCTTTTATAAAACTCACTTAGTTTCTCAATTGCCTTTTAGCAGCTGTTTCTAGGTTGACATCATGAGCAATTCTTGTATTTTCAGTGACCTTGTTTAAATCATGCTTCGCGGACTTATTCACCGAATAATTGTTCTTTACAGAAGTTCTATTCTTGAGAACAGCTTTATTGCTGTCAGAGACATTGTCAGCATAGAAATCAGCTGCTGGAAGGCATGGCAAACATGCATTCCTGTTCTTCATTTGAGTTTCAGCGCTCACAACCATCAAAGCAGCAAAGAAAGTGATCTGTTAAGAGAGTTATTATATTTACTACAGACCAGTCTCAACTATTTTGGGTACTTATGCTGTTGACGGCGCCACCCCAAATTTTTTTTTTTTGCTTTTGCTAAAACATTTTTTGTATTTTTTGCTTTGTTCGTTCTTTTGCAATTATTTTTACTCCCTCTTTTTCTATTTCTCCTCGCAAGCTCTCACCGCTTATGTAATTTTTCTGAAAGAAAGAATTCGGAACGGCAAGAACCTTATTTCAGTCGTATGTATCTGATTTTGTGTGGAGAAGAAAATTTAATGAATGTGATATTTTCTATCATTTGTGGTCTCAAATTGCGGAATTGTATGTTTTTTGATTTGTAATAAATGAATTTCTGATGTAACAAAGGTTGTATATTGTCAAAAAACAAAATTTGGGGTGGCGCCGTCAACAGCATAAGTACCCTATTTTGCAGGTTCTAAACTCTCTCACTTACCTGATAAATAAAAGTGAAAAGCATGCAAGCCGAAGTCATCATACAGAAGCCGCGCACTGCCAAAATATCCGTCCAACATCCGATGGCAAATGAAAACACATCAGTGATGCTGGTTATGAAGATGGCAACTGAGAACAAAATTGAAATTTTCCAAACTTCAAATAGTAATCTATAAAAGATCCACCAGACGATTCAGACATGGCCTCTACCATCCTTAGCTTTAAGGTCTCTTTGTTTTTCCTGGGAACTTGAGCTCAGTGTTATGCCAAGCTGCCACTGCTATGAACATATCATCCACACCGATTGCTACAAATACAAAAACTTTTAAATGATAGTAAGACAAATTATATCAAATGCAAGTTTATTTATTTTTTATTTTTTAAAATATGCCGGCGCCCCCGGCGCCGGCACCGGTTCGCCACCGCATAATTTTTGTCCCGAAGAGGGCGCCGGCGCCGAAAATTTTGTTCAGTCGGCGCCGATTTTCTTGAAAAATTGGATTTTTGCTTTTTTCAATTTGAAAAATTCAAAGTTTTTCTATAAGAATTTTTATTACTTTTTCAACAGAACAATTTGTTCAACGAGATAAAAATATTTCCATTAATTAGGCCATTGTCAAATATGTTTAGTGATTTTAATCATTTTACCGGTTTTACATTTTTTCGGCGCCGCACAAATTTCAGCCTGAAGAAGGCGCCGATAAAATTTTAAACTCGGTGTCGGCGCCCGGCGCCGATTTTTTTGGCCGTGAAACTATGATAAGCGGAACTCGAGGAGAATATATTTGTTTAAAATCTTCACTAGGTTATATTTCACCACTAAAAATGGGCCCTTTACAATGAATTCTTGATGACATTGGGGCGTTATTTTTAAAAACTTACAAAGCACTAAGAAAGGAGCCACCAAAGTGAGTTCTGCAAAAAAAGCGCCGCTCCACAGCAAAAGTCCTATGCCACTGGAAAATAAATTTGATTAGAAGCTATAGACAAAAGTCTTTTTTGCCTTATTATGGCCATAGTGGTCGATGCTACGCCACCTAAGGCAAGCAAAGGCTTGGACCGAAGCCAGTCGACACTTACTAAAAATATTTTCTGCGTACATATTTGTTTCTTGGAAAAAGAAACCTGGACAAAAGGTGTAGTCAGACTGAAAAGTCCATTTTAGAGCATACAAAGTGGTGAAAGTGATCAACACGATGACAGTCACAGCAAAATACGGTTTCAGTCTATTGGCGTTGTTGGTAAGACCAACGTCATAGCTGGAAATTTTTCGCATTTAAAATATTATACTTATTGGTTTCCTTAAATTTTAAATTATTTATTGAATAAATTACCTGCGAGAGTGCTTAACGTGCACTTCTAGCAACGGGTTATTGCCCCATTGTTTGCTGATCTAAATTTTAACACCTAAGTTTGTCTAATCGGATCGCTAAGCCTTACATATCGCACTGCCTCATTCTCCCATTCTATGGCCATTTCATTGAGTACGGGTGTGTCAAACCGCAGAAAATACCACAGACGCATTCCTTTTACAACCTTAAATTGCGCATCGCTTTGTTGGGGATGGAGGGAGAGGGTTTACTGTTTATTCAAACAATATTTACTACCGAGCATCAGGAGTATTTTTGTATTCCAGTCAAACTTCGATAGAGTGGTCCCCTCGGAAGCGGCTACTATGATGGGGGGAGGTGGGCTGTATTGGAGTTTCAAATTCTTTGGACCATGCGGGGCCACTATATCAAGGTTTATCTGTACAGTTAACCTTCGCTAAGACGAGTTTGAAGCTATATTAGCCACTATATTAAGGGTGTTTTAATTAGCAAAGACCAGGCTAGGAGGAAGTTTAACTTTAGAAGTTTAACTTTATCTTAGTTTAACTTTATTTATAAGTCGAACTTTATTCATATTATTTTCTAGTTAGTGCCATGCTGGTACTGCTTTTTGCAAAATGGCCCTAACTTCTATTGTAACAAAGAAAACTGGTAAATAGCCAAGAAAACAGTTCTTTTCAAGTGTTTTTGATGTTCTCTGCAGACGTTTGACAAAAGACTTACTCGAATAGAGTCATTTTGGAAGGTCTCAACACCGCCTACATTGAAGGCCAAATAAATCGGATTGCCTAAAAAGTTTTAGAAGTCAATGAGGTCAAAGTAATTTTAAGTTCTTCACAAAATAGAAATGGAAACAGTTTAATTGCCATTTTTATTGCCAATGAAAAAAGGAGGCCAGAACATTAAGCAGTTAAAGGGCATGCTCGCCGCCGATGGAATATTTCGAAAGGCGGATACCAAGTCAATTCAAAAAAGAATTATTTCGATTATTTCGATTATATAAGAATTATTTAATTTAAAACTATTTTTATTGAGTACTTCCGACATAATAAGTAATGATAAAGGCCATTAAATAGCATCGGTGGCCTAGTGGGATAGTGCGGACTGCAGAAGTTGGTCGTCAGTTCGATTCCCACTGGAGGTATAACTTTTTCTCGACTTTCCCAAAATTTCGTCAAATTGATTCTCGTTTGAATTTCGCTGGTACACGCCTTTCAAAATATTCCCATCGGCGACGAGCATGCCCCTTTAAAGGGGCCATGATTTTTGAACGCAGCGGCATCTCCAATTTTTGAATTGGCGGGGTACACTTTTTTATTCTGAAAATATTCAACAATTATTTTTCAAATTGTATTTTTTGCATTTAAAATTTTATGAAAATAAAAAACCATTCACTAGTCGAGCCCAATGTCAAAAAGCATGGTCCTTTAAGAGCGATTTTCTGTAATTTTATGCCGCTGAGTCCGATTTTGGGTATGTCAGATTACTACTTATGATATGCTGAATACGATGGCGCCGTTTATTTTGCTCCTTTTTTGTGTTTCATTGTTGAGATACAGACCACGGAAGTTCTCAGGGACATCCAATTTGGGAAAATGCCACAAAGTTTTGAGCATATTACTTATGTTCTTAATAAAGTCACACACGTATTTTTCACCATATGAAAGCCCGTGAATAGGAAAATGAAACACAAAAAGAGCGCAATGAACCGCGCCATCGTATTCAGCATATCGTAAATAGGGCATACTTTCAATGAATACCCAAAATTCGATATCGGCATGGATAGGTTCAACTTAACAGAAAATCATTCACAAAAAGTCAATTAAACATTTAGTAACTACCTTTAGTATTAGCCCTGGATATGTGACAGCAATGCCTCGAGATTCAAACTCTGAGCGTCGTTTGAGCAAATTTATGATACCCGTTTGTCTATAGCACTCGCCGTTCCAGTTCAAGCAAATATCCTTAAAACACATCCCTATTAGTAGTTACCGAAACACAACAAAATATACCTGAAACTGAATTAATTCACCAAAAGATGATGCGTTTTTTCCAACTGCATTTTTCTGAGCCAACATTCGCTCCCGCCAAGTCCTTCGCATAGGTACGGCAACATTTTGCGGTAAAGAAGCTTCTAATTGTTGAATCTCGTCCAAATAGTTACCCAATAAAATGTTGGGATAAGTGTGTGTGCCTGGTCCAGCTAATTCTCGGCCGTGTACCACCAAGTACACGAAGCGATTCCATTCGAAAGTCCTTTCTGGCAGAAATTCATTTGGTCGGATTGGCCACAGCTAAAATTTTTACTTAATAACTCAACTGAGACTTAATTAACTGGTCAAAAAATATATTGGCCGTAGGTGAATTGTTAACTATGAATTTAAGTATGAATTGAAAATTTGGCTTAACTATGTTATTGCCAACTGTAATTTAAAATGATTTTAACTTGATAACTACACTAATGAAATTGGATTAATCTTATTTTCGACTAATCGAAAAACCAAGTAACAAGAGAAATGACTGATTTACCGATCAGTAAATATCATCTAAGTGCTAGTTAAATTAAAATTTTAAAACTAGAATTCAGTATTCTGGCTTAAATTTTGCAATTTTTCAAATTTTCGTAACCATATAGCCATGACAGATGTAATACTGAAAAACAATATGATAGCGTAGAAAAAAGCGGGAATTCAAACAATGAACAATTTTACTACTAGTCGCCATGTATGTTTTCTTTTTGATTCGAACAAAAAAATCTGAGTCAGCTTAATAAATCAAATCATAAGTTTTAAAATATCAGTAAACTGTGGAAAAAGCCTACTTCTGACAAAATCCTCTCCTCAGTCCAACTCGGTGCTGAGGCTGGTGTGTACAACTTTTTTGCATCTAATATTGTTAATTCTTCTATCCATAACTAAAATTATGGTTATTTTTAAGCTATGGCAAAAATTTTTGACCTCTTACCATTCCAAGACTAAGAAAACCAGTCAATAAAATAGGTAGAACGATAAATACATAATAGTAGTCAACCAAAAAATCACGCGTATACCTTGTAAAGTGAAGTTATTATCTAGCGTTATAAAAAATTCATTCTTACCACACAAAAAGTTTTCTTAAAGGCTTATCCAACGTCGGTATGAGGTGACATCTCATCTAAACACAAAATAAATCAAATTCATTTAGTACAACCCCGCTTTCTGAAATAGTATACCCGCATCAACTAAATAATGTATAACAATTGTTGCAGTAAACTTCAAAAAATTACTATAGCAAAAACATTGAGAAACAAAGCTTTTAAATATAAAAATTTTACACAGTTTGTTCTAAACTAACTTAAGCTTCCTTGTTTTCGAGAATTTTAAGCTTGCTGCTCTACTTTCTTTAAAATATGTTTTCAAAATCTTTATAAAACTAGTGATGGATTAGAGTTTGAAATCACTGTTTAGCTGATTACTTGAGATAAATTAATAAAAGACTTGTTCTCATGGAAAAAAACTTGAAAAGATTGAAAATAAGACTTTTTGTGTCGATCGAGACCTAAATAAGATTCTCAGATAGATTAATCTCCATCTATCACTGTAAAAAGCGTTTAAAACAGGACTCTTATATATTTTCTTCAAAAAAGAACATTTGAGTAAAAAACATTTTGGGAATTTTTGAAGAAAAATGGTCATTTTATCCAATGCTTATTTCCAAAGGAAAAAAAGATTTTGGAGTAAAACCTCAAAAAATAAAAAGGATTTAGGGTTCAAAAAAAGGTTCAAATCTTTTTAACAAAGAAGTCTGGGATTCCTGATCCAAAAAAATGTATCCATACAATCTTTCGTACGATTTATCCAAATGCTACTTGTATCGTTATTTTTTTGCATAAAGGAGTTTATAAAAATTTGCGTTTTAGCAAACTTTTCGTTGAAATTTCACCCGTTTTTTCAAATTTGTATCGAAAACCATCAAGACAGATTATTAAAGCTATTTTAAAAATATTATAACACCACGAATTTCGCTTCAATAAAAGATTAGTTAAAAGTTAAAAAATGTAAAATTTACAAGAGACTGCATATTTACAGGGACAAAAAATGTTTACAAAATAAACCAGAGTTTCGTAATAAAAACAAATTTTTAGGTAAAATTAGCCTTTGAGCAATTACTCCAGAAACTTCTGTGGAATCTATAAACAGAGCCATTTGATACACTAAATATATGATTATCTGGTTTTGTGTAAAAAATTTTAGTTCCGAATTGAGTTGAACCCTCAAAGTTATAAATTTCACCTGCAAATTACTGAATTTTACTAGAAATTTTATATGAGAATTTTTTTTGGTTTGTTGTCATTTTGGAACTTTTCGGCAATAGCATATAGCCCTAGATTTCAGCTTTTTAAGAGCTATTAAAATAAACTTATAATTTTAAGAACTTAGCGATTGGGAGCTGAAATAAAATAACTCCTGATGCATTTAAATTCCTTCGCATCTACATTATAAAAACTAATCAGTAAAGTTCGACAGCTACCTAGTAATCTAGATTCAGTGAATTAAAAGTATAATAAAAAAAATTCAAATTGAATGGGCTCCTTCAAAACAGCTTTTGTTTCTATCGCTCAGAATCAATTGAATATAACAAATGTACTTCCTCGATTTGCTTACAAGTTGTAATTAAAACATAGTCAAGTTTTTTAAACAAAACTACATTTTGAAAGCCATAAGTTACAGCGAAATTAAAAAATAATAAAATTTTAAAAAATAAAATGTTGGGTCGTGTCAAAAGTTTGATGCGTTCTTTTCAAATATTTATAGCATTGTGTTTTTTTGATAGATTTTTTTCTAACATTTTTTCAACAAGAGAAGGGCCGGCTGTAAGAATTGTCTAATTGGGGTTTTAAGACCTGCTGAGCACGAATATCACAAAATCGGACCGCCGAACATGCTTGCAATGCCCTTAAAAAACGTCTGGATGTTTTTGAATTTTTATATCATTAAAAAGCACAGACAAGGGCTCTCTTTCGAAAAAAATGCCGAACTGAATTTATTGCTCACCAACTTAAAGAAAAAACCACCCTACTATAGAATACCCCCCCCCCCAAAAATCCGACCTTTTAAAACTTAAGTAAAAAGTATTCAAATTTATGTCCAGACCCCGGAAAATGTGCGCAAACTCTTCATTAGTCACAACTTCCGTACGCTGGCCTACCCCAAGCCTAAGGGCTAAGCCTAAACTTGTTGTTTGCAAAGGTAGTTACAGCATTTTTTAAAGGTCGGATTTTGGGGGGGGGGGTATTCTATAGTAGCGCCGAAAAAACCATACCTGACCTTGATGAGTCGTCACGAAAAATACCCTTTTTAAGGGCATTGCAATTATGTTTTTGTGATATTCGTGCTCAGGAGGTCTGAAAACCCCCAGGCAGACAATTCTTACAGTCGGCCTTTCTCGTGTTAAAGCTGACCTCTTATTTTGTAGCTAAAAATATTGGCCACAAAATCTAAAAGTCTGTAAAAAACAAAATGCTACAAATATTTGTTAAAAAAACGTTTCAAAGGTTTGACACGACCTAATATCATTGAAAAATTCACTGTACAGTCAAACCTCGATATAGTGACACCTCCAATATAGGGACACCTCGAAGTCGGTTAGTTTGGTTTTGGCTAAAATAAAATGACTGAAGTGACACTCCCATATAGTGACACCCCAAGAACGGTCCCGAGGGGTGTCACTATATCGAGATTTGACTGTAGCATGTTCATTGTATGTTAAATTAATAATGGCTCGTTCAGAAATACCAGAGTTGGAGTTGGTGTTGGAGTATTTGGCATCGTGAACACACTTTACTCCAACTCCGACTCCAACGTGTTCACGAAGTCGGAGTTGTAGTATCTCTGATCAGTTAAGACCTTTTACGCCGGAAATCGGTACATTTCGCCTTTCTATGAGCTATTAGTGGACGCAGAAGCTACTATGAGTCTGAACAATCAAAAAGCTCGAAAAATAAAAAGTTTTGGCGAAAAACGCGCTCACCAATCAGAGATACTCTAACTCCGACTTCGTGAACACGTTGGATTTGGAGTATTTTGCATCATGAACACCTTTTACTCCGACTCCAACGCCAAATCAAACTCTGGGTTTCTGAACGAGCCATAACATAATTACGAAAATATTCAAAAAAGTTAATGAAATCCCTTAATCATAGTTAACTATGCTTCGTCAACTATAAACATACTACCGTATATTCTCTATTAGAAGGCCGGGCCTTCTATTTTTCAACCCTGAAAAAGTCGGAAAAAATTTGGGTCGATTTTAAGATTTTTGCGTGTCAACCAAAATTTTAAAAGTGGAATCAGGTAAGCTCGTGTTAACTTAAAAAAACGCGAAAAACAGATTTGCGAATTTCTTTTTCTAGGCTGATATATAGGTCCTCAAGGGGGGCCTTCTATTAGAGAGGGGCCTTCTATTAGAGAGGGCCTTCTAATCGAGAATATACGGTATACATTTTTAAGGAATTAAGTATGAGTTTTTTATATATAATAAAATATTATATAATAAACAAGATCATGATTTCGCAATTCACATAAAGACACCTGAAAAAGTAAGAGAATGCAAACTATGACAAAGACCTAAATGGTAAAATTATTTCTAAAATTTAAAATTATTTCTAGTTAGCAAGCAATTGGTACAAAACTACCAAGAAAACATTTTTTACAAGGAAGTTGTTTTCCTAATTTCTAACCACATGTTAATTTTGTTTGTGGCCTGTTGAACTGAGGTAGTTCATGAGGTGATAGGTAGGTAGGCATGCAGTCACTACCTCAAAAGGTGAAAAGGCAAAGCGGATTAGAACACCGATTACTCTCTCTTTGCCTCCTTCTAACCTAGGAACTGACTGGCGCTCTTACCTGTTTTTCTCTGCACCAGATGATTGTTGCTATCAAAACAGCTGAGTGAGAGACGGCAATAAAATAACTTGAAATCGATTTGCGCAACAGGTTTATAGGATTAAGAAGACATAGATTAGTTTTTCGAGTCAAAATGATTTGTAACGCATTTTTTCCATTCGACATTAACAAAACACAACATTTTACCAGCATGCACTCTTTAGTTTACAATTCAAATTTTAAAGTTTGGTTCCAAAATACTGAATTGGAAATATTAATTGAAAAGCAAAAACATCGTATTTGATTAATTGCAATAGAATTTTAAAATCAAAAAAGCTTTAAATGAAAATATTTAAATCCAAAATATGGTTATTGAAGTAATTCACTCAAGCGCTACATTTGATCCAATACAAAGCTGGTTGGTACATAGAAAGAAAGAGGAGATTTTACGACACTTTCCCATAACTTTCTGCTATAGCTCTATAGCAAGCATTAATATCAATGGATTGAAGTGAGAAAGTCAAAATACAAATTCTTAGTTTGAAAAAGAAGTTGAACGCCAAAATTTTTACTTTTAAGCCGACAATTACGAGTGTAGTTCTCATTAATTACCCACATGATGCCAAAGATGTTAGCTTAAGTTACGCCTGAGGCTTTGTTTAAGCTTAAACAAAGACTTCTTGATCTAGAAATAAAAAAAGATAAAATGTTATTCGACGAAACAAGATACGCAAAATGTGTTTTTGTCAATTTGAACTTAAAGAAATCGCTTAGTAAATAACCCAGAAAAACCAATCTTTTTAGCTGCAAATATTTTTATGGCTGAACTCAACAAAATATATTTCGGTTTTGAACTTTTTCTTTTTTCAAAAACAATTTTTATTGTCTTCACCAGCAAATTAATAGATTTTGCATGCACTTATTATAATATCATTTTTTTGTAATTCACAAGACACAGTAAATTTTTGTAACATTCAATAACAGAAAAATAATCCTGAATAGTTCCGCAATAAAAGTGGTGTACCGCGCGCATTCAAACGTGTGGAATTTTTATTGCCGGCTACGGGCATGGTTCTTTAAAGGACCATGTTCACGCGTTTTAATTAAAACATTTTACTAATCGTTGTATTTACTTACAAAGTTTCCGATTGAGTATCTAACAAAACTACACCTAAAATTAAATTCTAGGCCTTCTTTTGTTAGAGATCAAGTAAAAAAACCCGAACAGAAGGTCAATCTTTAGACAAATTTTCGAATTGGCGGGGGACCAAATTAGAACACATTTAAGCATAAACTAAATGGACAACTTTTTTTTCTGTAAATCATTATTATTAATTTTAGGTCTGCAAATATAGAAATATTTGCAGACTGCCGAGTGTAATTTCTTTAAACAGGGCGAGCTTAGGAGTTCGTTGATCTAATGTGTTCCGTTTCTTCATGCGTCCATTTATTAATTGTAACCTTAGTTGAGTTTGCTTGTCGACTACCCAATTTTTTGTGTCTGTTCACTGGAGGGCTTCTATTTATCGAGACTACTTAATACAAGAATACAAAAGTTCAAAAAAAGTCCAGCTAATTTTAATGTACTATTGTTAAAGACAAAAAGTGAGTAGAAAATATACTTTTTGATTCATGCACATTCTAGCTAACCGGGGAGGAGACTGTCGCCACAGCCTGAGCTAATTATTTCCAAAAAGCGAAGATCTTCTCTGGCGACAAGATTGAAATGCATCTTTTCCCTCCTCATTGTTGATGTTTTGTGCATTGCGGGCAGTGAGGTGTGCAAGCGGAACATGGCTGCTGCATTCTTCTACCTCTCATAATCCTTCCTTTTTTACTTGAAAAGCAATCGATAAAAGAGCAATAAAGTTAGTGTGGTTGGTGGTTATCACAGCCTTAGGGGACCAAGATGCCTTTTAAACGCAATTAAATGCAGAGGAGGTGATAAATAAAGCATGCAGTAGACACCCACAACAACAACAACAACCACATAATCGCCCACTCGTTGAGCGCTCCTGTTTTCTTCTTTAAAAATAACAATAGCAATTTACCTAGAGTCAAGTGGTTCGGAAAATGTTTTTTGAAGTTCTTTGGATAGCTTTGAAGGGTTCCGTAAATAGTAAATTTGAAAAATGTAGTAAGAAATATTTTGTTAAATGGCCAGATACCGTTGAGGTGAGCTCAGGCAAAAGTCGAGTTTTACTCAAAAATCATTTTACTTGAATGTTTTCCCCGTCGAAAAACACTTTTATTTCAAATAATATAACCTGTTAAACAAGAACAGTGTATAAAAATTATCACAAAAATAAGCCAAAGAAATTTTGCTCGGTACATAAGACAGTTTCTAGTGTTTTTTATTTTAATTTTTGGCCCTATCGGAGTATACCCACTCCAAATGAATTTTTTTTTTCAATCAAGCCCCTGCGTCACCTTAGTGGGCGCAGGGAACTTGGTTGCTTGGGTTTGAGATGCGCACACCCACATACCTTAGACGCAAATCACTCGAAAGTGACTCTGGATGCATGAAAAAAGCATGCATACCAGAGTTTATTTATGCGGTAGGCTCCAGTTAACAAAACTATGTACAAACTATGTACAACTATGTACAAACCCTATCTTTTTTGGTGTCAAGATGTACAAGAATAGTCATTAACCAGGATGGGAATGAGAATTTTCAAAAAAGTACATTAAAAAAAAGATTTTGGGGTCGGAAAAAAAACTTTTTCTAAAACTCATTATTTCGCAGGGAAACATATTGATTTTGTCCTTTTTTATTTAACCAACTCTTTCTAAAAGCAATTCGAACCATTTTTTGTCTAATTAATGCCTTGAAATGTGTATTAAATATACGTATGTATCTTTTTGGTTGATGCTGTCACCCTTCAATCCGGTCTTAGGTATCTTCTATCTCTTTTTCCTTTTTCAGTTTGGGTGCGGGAAGGCAATTTCAAAAAAATTGCGATAAATTTAGACTTTGCCCAAGCTGAACACTAAATTTATATATTTCTGATATTTAGAAAAAAAATCATATTGGGGGACCAACGCAAAATATTTTCTACAATTTTTATACCGAGTTATTTTGTATCACAATTATTAAAAAGTATATACAGTATATAGGATGTATATAGGATATATAATTTTGAGAACTTTTGGACGGATTTTTTTTTGCGAAAAAACAGAAGGGACAAAGGCAGCTTTTTTTGGAAGCCACAAGTTTTTAACTGCCTTGAATCACCCCAACACTCGTTTTTTCATGTTTTAGACGGACTTGATAATTTTAGACCCCAAAACACACAAAAAAGATTGAAACTACTTTTGTGAAAGAGTTCGTGTATTGAACTTTACACGCAATTGGTTAAGATAAGCACTGAAATGTGAAACCGTGACCATGCCTTTCAAACAATAAAAGGTTAAAAATACATCTAATAAAGACTTCACAAAATAAAGAAATAACTGAAAACATAACGAAAACCTGCGCCGCAGTCAAAATTTTTCTTGTTTTTGGCGCAAATTGAAAAAAAGAGTACAAAAAAGTACACGAGGCGAAAAAAGTACAAATCTCTTTAAAAAGTACGATTCCCATACCTGTCATTAACCCTGAAACAATTTCTGAAGATTGAGATTCTATACGGGAAAGTAGGTGAAAACACCTTTTATCGTGTAGGATAGGCTTCAAAAATAGTTAAAAGGGGACACGGACATTTCACCCCCAGGACATTTCGCTCCCTGGGACACTTCACCCCCAGGCCAAAAAATATTACATAAATTATTGCATAATTTATTTTCGCGTATCATTGTGCTAATATACTTCCCTCCAAAATCGCTGTAACTAATCTTTGTTGGGGCTTGAGCAGGGTAGGCCGTTGACACTCATTGGGACCACACCTTATTTTGGCCATATTGTTTTTAGGTCGTGATAAAACTCTAAGGCATCCATTTTTATTGATTATAACTGGTAATATTGTACACTTTTTAGAAGATACTACTAGTCATGCCTTGGTTTTTCATTAATTTCTTACAAGAACCAGCTGACTACTACAATCCGAATGATTGTAGTAGTGATCTAAGTATGGCTAATCCACGAAAACATTTGTGGTGGTTTTACAATTAGTTTTTTTGGGAAGAACTCTTACAATTTTAAAATATTTTTCTATAATCCAATCTTAGTTATACTGGATAATCCATGCACCAATCAAGCCAGGTGGTTGTCCACTTTGATCAAAATATTTTTTTACGTTTCGGGAACTTGTTTTCTGCACTAGCTAGAGATGGTTTAACAGTTGTAAAATTGATTTTTGTAAGATTTACGAAAAATGTGAAAGTAGCATCAATACGTAATTTAACTACTGTCAAACCATCTTCAGAATACTCGAATTAGTGCAGAAAACAAGTTTGAAACCCAAAACGTAAAAAAATTGATCCAAGTGGACGACCACTTGGTTTGATTGGTGCATGGAATATACAGATGATCCAGCTACCAAGGCTATATGCACTACAAAAAATAGTCTGAGATAAAAATGGTCGACAGAGGGTACTACTATTTAGACACCCCTATCTAGAAACTTGGTACTTGGAATTACCACTTCTATACACCTGGATACCCCAAGCGATACGAAACTACTTCAGAACAGGGGCTCGTGTAAGTAACGTCGCTGTTTTAGAGGTTTACTGTTCTAGAAAAACCTATTTTATGACTATTATTCAAGGAAAAATAATGGGACTGATACTAGCTTTAGTTTTATAATGGGGAAGTTTTATAATTTTATAATAGGGAAAATTTATGGAGAGCGGCTTTTTCTATCCCAATCTATTGCAATGTGGAATGTGCTGGCTTTCGACCGCGCAGCGGCCAAATACCTTTGGTATTGTCGGCGTAAAAGCTGCGAAATAGGTCAAAAATAAAAAAATTGGCTTAGAGAGAAATACTCTTTGGAAGGGGTGCACTTGGGGTGCTGTCCTTTAATGTGTAGCAATTGAAAATGTTCCACGAAATTAAGGATGTTGATACTATACGTTTAGATAAAATGTATTATTCAGGGGGTGAAATGTCCGGGGGGTGAAATGTCACGTACCCGGTTAAAAGGGCCTTTCAAAAAAGTTCAAAAAAATTTCATTTGGGGAGGGTATTCTCCGGTAGCATTTCTTCATCACGGAAATAATATTTCTTATGTATGTTCTTAAATTAAAATTATGGTAGCTCTATTACCCCTTTTTATTTTCGGTCCACCGATTTTTCTTGAATATGTTCCAAGAAATTTGCGGTAAGAATTGAGGAAGGAGAGAAACAAACTTGTTTTTAACGGCTTTTATCTTGCTCTGAATATCTAAGGAAAGAAAACTCTTATAAAAACGGTAAATTTTGATTTTCCACGATTCACATAAAACATTTCTTGATCGAAAATCAGAAAATCAGCATAGTCATGTCGCAACCCAATGTTAGCATTTTACAGCTGATATGCTTTATTCCATCCACAAAATTGTGGGTAAATCTCGAGAATTTCAAATTCAAACCATCACATATATTATAAAAATACACATGAATAATGACATAAAAAAATTATGTATCAAATTATTTTTTTCCAACTGCTCCAGCCGCACCTCCCAAAGCTGAACCCAGAACAGCTCCTCCAACACCTCCTTAACCACAATTTAAAAAAGATTAAAAAACTATTGATTGTTTTACCTGTAGCGGCACCTTGCTGAGCTCCCATCACTGAACCTACTTCTGCCCTAAATTACAAGTTTGGAAATTGGGAAAAATATATTTATAAAGCCAAACCTATTAACTGGATTAAAAGATCCTCCGGGATGTTGAAATCCAACCGGACCTAATGGTCCCTCTACGCCTACTGGACTAAGGTTGTTGTAGAGCTGAGCTGTGCAACTGTTTATTGCTAATACAGCGAACATGATAGCTACTAGACTTTTGTACATTCTTTAATTCGTAAGGACCTTATAGAAAAATATTTTCTGGTATAGTCTGAATGCTTGCAATTATTACTAAAAAGTCATAGAAATTCAAAAAGTCATAAAACCACAAAAATTGTTCAAAGCTAAAACTGGAGGTGGTAGATATACCAATATTTGACTGTTTTTAAACAAAATTAAATTTCAAATGTACCCATCTTAAAAAGGACATATGTTAAATCGAAATCATTTTTCAGGTTCAATTAAATAGCTTCATAAAAACAAGCTCAACTAACAATGACCTTTTTAATCGTTTAAATTAGAATATAAAACAAAATTGGTGTTTCTCCAGGTAAACAATTGTGTTTTAACAAATATTCGAGAAAAAAGGAAGTTTATTTTAACAGTTTCATGCACATTAAATGTTAGTGCACTAATTTGGTGAAAACAATAACAACAAATATTAAACCTGTAAAAGTTAAGAAAGAAGTTTTAGAAGGTATCAAAATATTAGAAAAAGTTGGCCGAATTCGGACAATTTTTATTTGATGAATATTGCAGAATTGGAACAAAAATTGAGTTGGTTCACCTTTGATGTGTCAGCAGGGGTATGCACGAGCAGACACAGATCGCTCAGCCTGCTTCATAAACTCTTTTGAAAATAGACATTTTCAAAATTTTCCAGCTTTTTTTACGTGATTCTGACTTTTTTATCCAATAAAATTTACAATTTTTAAGAGATCGTCTTAAAACTGCTGATTACTTTGTCATCAACTGTTTTAAAAGGGTTAGTGCACTCTCACAACACGTCCGCATTCGAATTTTCCAACCAAGAACCTTCGAATTGCTAAAGTATTTGTCTTGTCATATCTGTAGCGAATATACTTGTCTGGTATTAGTAAAGACTTTTAAGGTTGATTATTACTCCTTCCTGAATTGACACTAGAAAGGTTGAGCGTGCCATACTATGCGTTTTGTGCAGAACGATGGCCTGGGACGGATAAAACAGCATTTGAAAATAAGTAATTTTCGACCCTACTTGGACATACCCCCCCCCCAAATCAACTTTTTTAAAAAGTGTTTCCAGAGGGCTTGGTTGCTTGGGGTTGAGATGGGCACACCCACATACCTTAGACGCAAATCACTCGAAAGTGACTCTGGATGCATAAAAAATGTATGCATACCAGAGTTTATTTATGCGGTAGGCCCCAGTAAACAAAACTATGTTCAACATCTTCCTTTTTGTTTAAAATTTGTCCCTTTTTTGGTCCATTTCCACCCAAATACAGACCTAAATCCCTTTAAAAATGGTCAAAATGGGTGATTTTGGGTGGTCCCAAAACTCAGTTTTTTATTCACCAGAACTCAAAAATAATGTCTTTTTTAAACTTCTGAGGCCATTTTAGATCGATATAGGGTGTTTGGAAACACTTTGAAAAAGTTGATTTGGGGGGGGGGAGTATATCCAAGTAGCGCCAAAAATTCTGCCATTTACAATAAATAATTAGGCCAACCTCCTAACTTCTCTGTTTTTAAAAAACCTTTTGAACTTTTTTTTTAATAGAATTTAATTTTACGTACAGTTTTGTTAGAAACCAAGTTGACAAATCCGTACAAAAATTCAATGATTAGGAAAAAAATTGCAAAGCGTGAACAGGCCCCTTTAAAAACTAGGCACAAAACTTAAAAAATTTGGATGAGAACGCATGTAAAACTCGATCGAGAAAGAAAAAAATGCTGGTCCCCACATTTTCTCCGTGTCAGGCACGAGAAGGCCTCTTCAAGAAACTGTCCTTTTATTATCAAAATAACCGTCAAATTTCAAATTCCTTTTAACTCTTTATTTAATTCGAAAATTTTCAAATTTTAAACAATTTTTGTCTTGAGCGGAATTTGAAATTTCACGATGATTTCTATAATGAAAGGGCAGTTTCTTAAGTAAATTGACCATGCTGAACACGAGACTAGTGTCAGAAGCTCAGGTTTATCCAGCAAAATCAAAGTTTCAGGCCAGGATTCTTTCGGATTTCACTTTTGAAACTTTGCCTAACACTCAAAAAGCCTGATTTCATATTACTTTAAAGCATCATCTGGTGCAGTTTTCTGCTTTATCAGTACCAGCTAGTAACTGGAAATCGGCGTTTTCACACTTTTTTTCTTGTATGAACAACTTTTTTGAAAAAAACACAATGATTTCTAAGAGCCAAATTTTTTTCATATGATAGTCATAAATACTTCCACGATATGTCATTTTAAAGCTGGTAATCTGCGCTTTTTTTGCACATGAAATTAAATAAATATATTAAAAAATTTGGCATGTTTCATCTATTTGAAGTGACACAGGCAAAAATCGTGACATTGATCGTTCACGAAGGCAGCTGACTACCATAGAGTGACTTTTTTCGAAAAAAATTCTCACTATCGTGTTCAGCGTGAAATTCTGCGCAAGGACATACCATGAGGACGTACAGCCTTTCCCGTGTTAAACGTGATTTATATTATGCGCCCCTTTAAGTTAACAAATGCCAGTTTGGAATTAGAAAAAGAGCAACTGAGCGATACAAAAACAATTGATCAAAACCATAAAATTGCTATTTTAAAACAATAAGTAAAATCATAAATAACAGTTTTTAAAAATTATAAGAATGTCACAAAATTATTATGTATTTTATTCACTTTTTGATTAATTAGCATAGACAGTTTCTATAAAATCTTTTGCATTAAATTTCTGTATTAGTATTGCGACCGTCAGTTTTGCTGGCGACTGTAGTTACTTCATTTACTTTGTTGCCTTTGCATCTGTTGAGTAGATTATATAACATTTTCTTGGAATCTTTTCTGATAGTTGGATTAAACACCAGGTAAATCACTGGCGGAAGACCTAAAATGCTTGACCCTTTAGAGTTAGCATTAGAAATAATAAGACTTAACATAGGTTTACTAACATCATTAAATGCCCATCACCGACAGCAATATTTTTAATTCAGATAAAGGTGGATGCCACCTCACCTTTTTTTCTATTGAACGCCTCCCTCCTAATTTATGTGTTATGACCCAGTTTTAGAGAGTTTGGGTAGTAGTAGGGTCGGACATACTTTAAAGCCTTGTTTTTAGAGATATCTCTTATAAAAAATATGTTCAAATATGGTACTCACCACATTACTATCAAATAAATCATACCATGTATATGTAACCAGCAAAACTGCGCAAAAAATAACAAAAGACTCGGCAGGAACAAAATACATCATAGAAATAAAAGAAAAACTGGTAATGAAGTTGAGTAAACTTATTACAAACGCTTGAAGCAGCATCTATGAAATTTTTTACACTTTTTTAAAGAAGTTTATTTTATATTTACCATTTTTTGTTGTTTGGAAATCTTTTCGCTACTTTTTATTCCATGAGTCTTCGCAAAGAATAGAATAAAAAATACTATGTAAAGTAAGGGAACGACAACGGCAAAACTTCCATCCCAGAGAGAGAAAAAGCTAGTCACATACTAAATAAAAATTAATTAAGCTGACACGTTTATTGTTTTTTAACCTTTAAAAGTTAAAAAATTATTTTATTGAAAAAATTTACTCCTCTTTAGTGTTTTTGTCAAATATCCGTATTTATCAAAAAAAATGACTTGTTGAACCACTTATGTAAATGTTTGTTAATGTTTTTAAAAATTTTCCCTATGAGTTTAAAAAAGAATAAAGACAATCTAATTGTTTAAAAAGAAGGCGAAAATTGAAATATACCTTAACCAGTAAATTAAACCTTACCCCCACCAGCCGAACGAGACTGCTAAGTGTGCGTAGAGTGAAAAAAAGAGCGTTGCTCGAATTTCTCATAAACTTTTCCTAACTGTCTTGGCTGAGTTAGTCAGCGCATTTATTTCCTAGTCGACCAATTATTCAGCCTCGATCAGTGCCCTTTTTCACCTCACTTTTGAACCGTCAAACAAAAATCACATGCAGTCTGCTTTTGCTATAAGGCCAGCTTAGGATCAGCCCTAAGGTGACCTTTAACGACTAGTTCCGACAATTTTAGTTTTTTCAAATGACTAATAGTTGACTGATTGTAACAATGTAGTAATTGTTCCCCAGAGACTATTTACTTCTCAAAGGACCTGTTCAACCCAAAATAATAATTAAATTTTTACATTTTCTTCAGGGTCTTCACGATATCCAACGTATGGGTTCATGAACCAACTAAAGTAAATTCCAGTAAAAAGTATTGGTTTGACGCAGAAAAAACCATAAAGGCCACAAGTGATCGAGGCACTAAACCACAGCCAAATTCTTTTGCCTTAAAATTATTTAGCTAGGTTTAAAAAAGATTTATACAAAGACACCTCCAAACATGAGCATTTCAATTTCGGAAGAGAGCATTGACACACATCTGTTAATGACTAACATTGTCTGGCCAGAAGTCTCGAATATCCAAGTGCCTTAAATTGCTTTTTTTAATGTGTAAAAAATTGTTGAAGTATTTCTTACCCCAAAAGTAGCATCCCACTATGTAAATAAATGTGGATAAGAGCAAAACACCACACCAGTTATTGCAAAATAACCATGGGCAAAGCCGACAGCCCACAGTATGCTGCAGTCCACTATGCTGATGTAGAACAACAGCTTATAGCAAGGAAATTGCATGTGTCGGTAAATAGAAATGATACAAGGTATGTAAAGGATCTAAAACGCATTCCTTGAGAACAAAATTTATGTTATTTCGATTTATTTAAGAAGCATGACTGTCTTTTTTTGACAACAGAATCAGTTAAAATCACCTTAAATTTTAATCTAGGACTCAAAATTCACAAAAAAACAATTTTTTATCCAACCTACATAGTATATAGCAGCTAAAACGATGGTGATGAATCCTTCAGTAACATGTTGACGCTTTTCCAATGGTACCTCATCCACTGATATATTAATGCAGCCGTAGAGTCTGTGATGCTCTTCTGGACGCAACAAATACAGCTCCATTATACACTTTCAAAATAATAATAATAAATTTTAATGAGCCAGCTAGCCTTTAAGTAGCATTTCAAGTACTCGTATAAAGTAATTTAGAAATGCACATTGACTTTTGCCACCAATTACTGCTGTTGCAATGAGGCTGTTTATATTACCCTTTTCAAAATCACAAAGTTCTGGAAGAATCATTTGATAAGAGGAAATAGCTTATGCGCCTATTTGGATTTTTTATAGCTTTTTCAGACCACATCCTAATCTGTTTCCTAACAAATGGAATGAGGAAACTACAAGTCAAGTAAACTTTAAGTTATTTCAAAACAGAAGATGTACTAAAAACATTAATTGTTCTAGTCATATTTTTTACTCTTATTGCAAAAAAACAATATTCACAAGATGTCGCAAATACTTCCTTGTTGTGTTGTTGACATCATGTCAATTCTAATCATGTGATGTCAACTTCATCACTTACAAATTCAAGAGTATTCATTATACAGAGTGGACCAAGGAATTTTCCGACTTTGAAATGTTCATATTTTTGTAGAACTAGTTTTGGGAGGAGTTTAATTTTATAGAAAAATATAGTATTTAAACTCTTTTAGCCGAAAACTAATATAAAAAACTAGCCGTTTATTGACTCATCTACACCGTCAACTATTCAGAATTGATTTTTTTCTAATTTTTTTCCAATTTTTTTTAGCAAAACATGGACTTGAATATTGACTTTTGGCAGGACGCTCAATCTTAAACATCCACCATAAAACTTTCGAAACATGAAGCAAATTTTAATAAGCTAGCTATCCTAGTGTTTTTGTGAAAACAGGGCTTGAGTACCAAGTAAATTAGAAATGCCTATTGACTTTTGCTACCGATTACTGCTTCTGTTACAAAGCTGCTGATATAAAACTTTTGAACATAAACTTTTGGTAAGGAAACTGCACCTGTTTGGCTTTTTCTGTGGCTTTTTCAGATCTTTAACCAGAAGAATAGAATGATCAAACTGCAGATTTAATAAACATTTTAGCTAGCTCAAAAATAGGGTATACTTTTCACCTGTTTTAAGAAAACTTTATTTTTTGCAACCTTGTTAAACAAAACCACAGAATGATCAGTAAATAAAATCAATATATTCAACAATATGAAAATCAATATAAAAAACCATGGTTGTTGAACGTTTGAACGTTGAACATTTCAGAGTTCGAATTGGCGGAGACACTTTTTTACTCCGAAAATCTTTTTTTGAATAATTTTTTGTTTTATTTAAAATTAACATTTTATGTTAGTCCACAAAAAATCTTTAATTTATTGTCAGGTAATTGTAGTCAGTGAAAGTCGGATAAGTGTTCGGCATTGTATAGATCGAGTTAGCCTCTTTTGTAATAAAATAAGCCCGTTCAATGACTGTAAAGCTACTACGGATGTTCAAGTAGCTTGATGACCAAACGGGATTTAGGTCCGATTTTTGGCAACCGTACCTGAATTCTAAATCCCATTCGGCGCCCATACCAAAGTTCGACTATTAATAATTAATTATTATCGAAAAAAATTATACGATCAAATACATCCGATGAGCCAGAATATTCGTACTTCGAAAAGTTGTAGCTTTTAGAAAGCTTGACAAAATTTACGGTATGTACTGACTTAATCCAAACAAAAAAGTGATAATTTTTTTTCTCAAAGTACTGAATTGGAAGTGCGACCTCCAGCTGAGCTTGCAGTCTTTGATGAAGCATGCACTTTATGTGGTTTAAATTTTTTAATTGGACCCTTGAACATTTTCTTGGCATCTTTTCTGATAGTGGGGTTAAATACTAGGTAAATAACAGGCGGAAACCCTAAAACTTTTAACAATTACAAATTTTAAACAAATTTAGCCAAACCATGTATGTGGAACCAGCAAAACTGCGCAAAGGTTATAACAAGTTGCTTGGCACAAAAAACATCATGTAGGTGAAGGTGAAAGTTGTGATAAAGTTGAAAAAGCTCATTACAAACACTTGTAGCAACATCTAAAAAAAATTGTACTATAAATATTATAAGTAAATTTTGTATATTTACCATTTTTTGCTGTTTGGAAATTTTTTTACTAGCAATTCCGTGAGACTTTGCAAAATATATTGAAAAAAAGACAATGTAGAGAGCAGGAACAGCTATGGCGAAACTTCCGTCCCACAGTACAAAAAAACTAGTTACATACTAAACATTCGAAATCAAGATGCCATTAAACTACATGTATAAAGAAGCGTTAAAATTAACTGTGATTACCGTATTCTCTCTAATAGGCCGACACCCTCTAATAAACCGACACCCCCTACTTTGAGGGACCGTATCTCAGTCCGAAAAAAAAAATTACATCGCTGTTTATTGCGTTTTCTTAGTTCCCACGAGCTCTATCGATTCCGCTTTTTCGATTTTGGATTTTCACCCGAAAATGTCGAGTTCGACCCAAAATTTTTACGATTTTGAAGGGTTGAAAAATAAACCGACATGTCGGCCTATTAGAGAGAATACGGTAATTATGGACCTCATCTTGTTACCTCGATTCCTGACCCAATTTTTTCTCACGCCTATCGTGTTAAGGAGGTTTTTTTAGGTGGAGTCTTACGGATTAAGTGTCGGAAAAAGTCCAACTTTCAGGAATCACTGCTAGCTGGTAAAGGCAGGTTGACAAAATCCACACTTTTGTGGTTTTCATTTCCTTTATAGAAATGCGTGAGAGTATATATACCTTGAGATATGTCATTTGAGGCCAAAAGAAAAGTTCTTTTATCCCGGAGAAAAACATTCTCTGAAACATTTGCGAAAATAAAGATTTTGTTTTTGTAAAAAAGTCGTTTTTCTGAGTGCAAAATTTGGCATATTCTGTCGTGTTTTTTCCAGTCGCTCACCCGTCCCAAATTTTCAATTACTATATTTGTTAGCCTTGTGATTTTTACGTCAGATTAACTTTGATGAGACGCAAAAAGGGGATGCAGGAAAAACTGCTCTTTGATATTTGGGAGTCCAAAAAAAGACCATACTTAACGTGATTCCGGTGTCAAAATCTCAGGTCTGACTGACGAAAAAAAGTTTTACGTCATAATGTTATTTGAGAAAATATTGAGGTGTGATCTTCTTCTGGCCGGAACTCTCTGTTGCACCCCTTTTTTGCGGGTCATTATAGTGAATTTGACGTACGAATGGCAGGGCTTTCTGAGAGAGTAATTCAAATTTTGGGAAGGGTGAGCGACTGGTAAGACACTATAAAATATGCCAAATTATACCCCTCGAAATATGACTTGTTTACAACGTTTTGCTACTCTTTCAGAGAATATTTTTTTACAAAATGAAAGTGCTTTTCTTTCCGCATTCAACGATTTATCATGTTAATTGCATGCTCTCAATCATACTTGCACGTTCCGGAAATAGGGCGCCAGAAATATGGCGCTTTTCGAAATTTTGGCGCCGGGCATTTTAAAATTTTGGCGCCATCGCCGCAAGCGGCGCCAGCGCCGGGGTACCAGAGTGATTTAGGGCACCACCGTCAGCGCTAGGCGATTTTAAAATTCAGCAACGGGCGCCAGGCCATAATAAGGGCGCCGGCGCCGGTATTTTTCAGTTTTTAAACACTGGAATGCATGATTGTCCTAAGAGCACATCCTCGTGTAGAATTTCACGCTGAACACGATAGTTGAAAAAAAGGTTAAAAAAAATCACTATTTGCGGGTCAGCTGACCCTACGAACCAACCAAGTCAGGATTTTTGCGTATGCAACTTCAAGAGGGCAGATCTCGTCAAATTCAATTATTGATATCACTAATTTATAACTTAAACGAAAGCTTAGATCACGGGCTTGAAAAAAAGGTATCATGGAGGTGTTTATGACAATTTAATGTAAAAGTTTTAGTTCAAAGAAAAAATTGCATTTTTTTTTATAAAACGGTGTTGATAATTATGAACGGAGCAAAAAGTGTGATAACGTCATTTTTTAGTTGTCAGTGCATATCATTTGACGGAGCAAGAAAAATTTCACCAGAAAAAGCTTTGAGCTAGGGTAAAAAGAGGCTTGAGGAGTGTTTGGCAAGACTCTCAAAAAAATTTCAAAATCAATTTTGACGAAAAACTTATATTTTGCTTATGAAACCACAATTTTCGACACCGGATTCCAGTTCAGCATGGTCGATTTACTAATGAAACTGCTCTTAAACATGAAAAGTTGCTGTCAAATTTCAAATTCCGCTCAAAACAAAAATCATTTATATTTCAAAAAACTTTGAGTTTGAACATTTTTTGTCTTGAGCGGAATTTGAAATTTGACAGCAAGTTTTTATGTTTAAAGGACCATAGCCGTCGCCGACAACGAGAATTTCAAATGTTTGAATTCGCGCGGGACAGTTCTCTTTCGTCTCGCACTGTACTCTTTTGACTTGCTTCGAATGACTCAAAAGAGTACAATGAAAGACGAAAGAGAACTGTCCCGCGCGAATTCAAACATTTAAGATTCTCAGTGTCGGAGACGGCTATGGTCCTTTAAGGGCCTTTCTAAGCAAATCGACCATGCTGAACTCGAATCCAGTGTCAAAAATTGCGGTTTTCTCTGGCAAAATCTAAGTTTTACGTCAAAATTGATTTTGAAATTTGAAATTGTTTTTGTGAGTCTTGCTCAACACTCCTCAAGCCTCTTTTTACCCTAGCTCAAAGCTTTTTCTGGTGCAATTTTTCTTGCTCCATCGAATGATATGCACTGACAACTGAAAATGACGTTATCACACTTTTTGTTCCGTTCGTAATTATCAACAAAGTTTTTTGAAAAGGATACAATTCTTTCTTCGAACTAAAACTTTACATTAAATCGTCATAAACGCCTCCATGATACCTTATTTCAAAGCCCTTGATCTAAGCTTTCCTTTGAGTTATGAACCAGTGATATCAATAACCCTCTTGAAGTTGCATACGCAAAAATCATGACTTGGTTGGTTCTTAGGGGCAGCTGACCCGCAAATAGTGATTTTTTCTTAATTTTTTTCACTATCATGTTCAGCGTGAAATTCTGCATCAGGATGTGCTCTTAAGACAATCAGGCATTCGAGTGTTAATAAAAAAAATGTATTATTTCATCTGAATAATACTCAATTAAGAAGAAAATTCTGATAAAATTAAGAAATTTTTAATAAAACTTTTAACACATTTTTCAAAAATTAAAAAAAAACACTGTTGAAACAAGTATTGTGACAAAGTCGGCGCCTTTCCGAAAATATCGGGTGCCGGCGCCAGCTGAAAAAAAACCCGAGGAAGCCGGCGCCGGGCTTGTGAAAAATCGGCGCCTGTGCAAGTATGCTCTCAATAATTGCTGTAAAATAATCAAAAGCAAAAAGAGATTCAATTTTGCCAGTCTGTCCTTACCAG
Organism: Ditylenchus dipsaci; assembly: GCA_004194705.1. Taxonomy (NCBI): domain Eukaryota; kingdom Metazoa; phylum Nematoda; class Chromadorea; order Rhabditida; family Anguinidae; genus Ditylenchus; species Ditylenchus dipsaci. The sequence goes on along the minus strand of SADC01001313.1, from coordinate 73,719 downwards.
CAGACTGGCAACGAGCATTGATCTCGGAAAAATGGACTTTTTAAGACACTTAATCCGTGAAACCCAACCCAAAACCACCTCTTTTATTAACAATAAGGGTTAGAAATCGAGGTAACAAAATTTCGGCCCTACTTAGATATACACCGCCCCCCCCCCTCCCAATAAACTTTTTTTAGCCTATATTGATTTTAAAAGCCACCTAAAAGTACCCTTTTGGTCATTTTTAAAGAGATTTAGGCCTGTTTATGGGGTGGACAGAGACTAAAAAGGGGCCAATTTAGTGTGAAAATAAATATGTTGAACATAGTTTTATAAATGAACTCTGGTATGCATGCCCTCTCCAAAATTAAAAAAAATTGCTTCAAACAATTTTTTAAAGACTCACATTTTCTTCGGGATCTTCTCGATAACCCACATATGGGTTCATGAACCAACTGGAATAGGTGCCACTATAGAGAATCGGAATCACATAAAAGTAAGCATAGATTCCTGAAGCAATTGAAGCTCCTAGCCATAAGAATATACGCTTGCCTTAAATTAATAAAGTACCGAAAATCTCATCCAAGAACTATCCAGTTTCTTAGATACAATCGAATCTCCATTTAGTGACCTCCATTCAAGGATGTTGCTGGTTCACTTTTTACGCTAGTTTTCGAAATTATTCTGCAATTATGATGAAACAGTCTGGTAGCACATATTGCTAAGATTCCGAATTTACAGATTGTTTTAAACCCTAGGGCGGTCACTTAAAAAACTGTCAACTTTTGTTTTGGCCATATCTTTTTGATAAAGCGATACTATTCACTAGTCTCTTTTGTATTTCATAGCATGATCTCTGAGAAATGTTTTTACATACAGTCGACTCTCCCAATAACGAACCCCTTGAATAACGAACTCTCTCAATAACGAACACTTTTTTTGATTTGGTTGGATTTTCGATAAAGTACTTTTAACGGACCTTCTCAATAACGAACTCTCTAAATAACGAACACCTAGAGCCGGTCCCCAGGGGTTCGTTATTGGGAGAGTCGACTGTATTTAAAAAAAATTCCCTTAATCAGGCTGCTGAACTATGGTCGATTTAAATTGTCACGTTATGAGCACTTTGTGCTCAAGTGACCGCCCTTAGGGTTAAGAATCGTAATATTTCACCCTGTTCTTATAGATTTTGCTTTTAAGAAAAATAAAAAATGGTGGTAAAATCAGCTCGGCAACAAACTTGAATGAGAGAACACTAAATCGAGGTTAGACATTTAAATATTTTATTTGAAACACCTGTTAGCTGAATAATTGTTGTACAAGCCAACCGTTGTGTAGCACTCTCCCTTTTTCTCACTTTTCACTCTCACTTTTTGAAAATTAGTTACCTTCAAACATTCGCTGTTCAAGCTCAGAAGACAGCATTGATACACATCTGTTCATGACCAAAATTGTCTGGCCAGAAGTCTCGGCACACCAAACACCTTTAACAAAATATATTTTTGACTATCTAAGTGGGTATTTTTTTATCAAACCCCACAAATAGCATCCTACGAAATAGGTAATGTAGGATGAGAGCAGAACACTGCACCCGTAATGGCGAAAAATCCATGCGCAAATCCAACCAGCCACAAAATGCCGCAGTCCACAACGCTGATGTATAACAGTATTTGTAGCAAGGATATTGACTATGGCACCAAATGGAATAAATACATGGAATGTATAGAATCTGCAATTCAATCTGTTTTCTTTTTCAGAAATACATTTAAAACTTGTTGACTTTTGAAAACCTTTACTATTTTAGGGTACTTAGTAGCTAACTTAGGATTATTTATTACAAAATAGAGATCAAAATCTTCTTCTTTTCTTTATAGCGTATGAAGTTATTAATATTAAAAGTTGTGTCATTTTGTTCTTAATCTTTTTGTAAGGAAAATTAATTTTCGGGAATCCCTGTATTCTCTTCAGTATAAGGGTACCAACCAAACAATCATCCCCCCCCCCTGCATTAAAAATCTCGTTTTTGGCATTGTGTTTTTGACCGTCTTTTTTAAAGGCTACTCTTATGCAAGTTACCCTTCAATTTGTAGCTCATTTCACTGGCTGCAAATACGAAGGTAGCTTCTCTGAGAGCAGTCCATAAAAAGTCAGTTAAAAACACAGGGATTGATATTTTTCAATAATTTTCTGCTAAATATTTTTTAGTTTTTTAATATACCGTATTTCCTCTAATAAGCACGCATGCTCTAATAAGCGCACACTCACTACTTTGAGGGCTTATATCTCAGCTAAGAGAATTTTTCTGCAAAGCTGTTTAATTCATTTTCTTAACTCCCACGAGCTCTACCGATTCCACTTTTCAGATTTCGGTTGAGCACCCGAAATTTTTCAGAATTTTTTGGGGTTTGAAAAATTAAAGTGCGCTTAGGCGCGCTTATCAATAATATTAGAAAAAATACGATGATATTGGCTGAAATTAAAAGATAATTATCTAGCTTGTAGCATACTTAAAAGCAAAAAATAAATAAAACATACTTTTATTTTTATTTTTACCATTTTTTCAATGCCTTCTAAAAAATTTTGTCCTGCTTATATATCTAAGCAAAAGACAATGCATTAGAAATTTCTATTCCTGCTCTCCCTATTGCGCAGCTAAAATTATAGTTATGTGCATAAATTTTGAAAATTTTTGAAAATTGAAAGTCTAAAACAGGTCAAAAGCCTACATAATAAATTATAGCCAAAGTTATGAAAATAACGCCTTCTTTAATATGCAGTCGATTTTCTAATGGAATTTCATCGACTGTGATGTTAATACAACCATACAGTCTTTGATATGCTTCTGGACGGAATAAATATATCTCCATGTATATTCAATTGAAGTCTTATTATAATTCTAAACAAAACAAATTTTTGAAATAGACAAATAAGACGTGATCGCTCGCCAATCTCAAGTCTGATACTTAGCCCGATCACACCTCACCGCAAAAGTTTTACTAGTAAATGTAAAAGTACACGAGATAAGTACCTAATTATTAAAAACGGAAAAAACTCTAGGAGTGGAGCTGACCGGTCTTCACCCTTCCTCTGAATTAAAAAAAATTGTAAATTAAAAACAGAGTGAAAGTCAAAAGCGGTGTAGGTAAATGACCCTTACTGGAGCTTTAGCCTCACTGAAATAAAATTATGGCTATGATCTAGCACTTGTATTTGATGCAGCTCTTCACGTTCTATCACATAATATTTTAATTTTCTGAGGAAGGTCTACAAAATTTTTTGTAGAAAATTATGAAACCAAGCCACAACCACCTGAATTTTCGTGCAAACACATCTGGTTTTTTGTAAGGTTTTGAGGCTCAAATTATTCTGCCTTAAATTTTGTTATTTTTGCTTGTAGTCTTGTGAGTCTTTGCACTAGTTACGTTGCATTTTTCATGCTGATCATTTTGCTATATTGCACTCTCAATTTTCTCCAGAAAGTCGGCCAAGAATGTACCAATCCACGTATTCTTCAAATTCGCAACTGCTTGTCTTACCTCTTCTCCAGTAATTTATGAGCGATTTTAATTTTGCAGCTCTTGAATATCTGTACAAGTATTGACCACGTTTTGAGCAGTTATACACAGCTATGACATGCTCTTGAGCAGCTTTAAGTTAAGATTTGGCAGGTCAGAAAAAGGTGTTTTTGATTTGGACACTGGTTGTCTGCATAGTGACCGCGTTTATCGAAAATTGGACGGCGTCCCGTCCCCGTCCTAAACGTTTTTCACTATCAGTCCGATTTTTTTTGTAATCACCGGCCGTTTGACGTCCGTCCAACTTAAGCGTTCTAATGCCGGCCGTCTTTCGGTCGTCCATGAGCAGAAAAATAGTAAAAAATAGCTTTTAGTAATAGTTCGCTTGTATTGTTTTTAGTATCAAAAATTATTCTTGATTAAAAATCACAGCTACGTGAAAAATATGGGCAAGAGAAAAAAGTATAAAATCAAACCGTGCAAATTCAATTTTTACAAAAATAATCGGTCATTTTCGGCAATATTTGCCGAAAATGCGTTTCAAGAATTTAGGGCACCAAATTTTTTCTATCCGTACCAAGCGTTCAATCTGATTTTGATGATCTTATACTACTTTCAAAAAATCTAAACGAAAGCGCATGAAAAAAATTATCGAGAAAGAAAAGAGGGCCTATCTGGCTAAACTCTTTGTTGTTTTTAGAAAAAAAATACTGTGTAAACCTCGTTTGTCCGAAATTGGTTCGATCTAGTGAAGGACGGTCTCGAACGGACCGGCCGTCGGCCGGCCCGTTCGAGGATACTGTTGCCGGCCGTCTGTCGTCTTAGACGTTTTTGGCCGGCCGTCCGACTGTCCTGTTTTTCAGCTCCGTTTGGACGGGACACCACCGGCCGGACGGGCGGTCACTATGGTTGTATGTGGTATATTCACGCATAGAAAACAGTTGCTAGATAGATGAGAAAATTGACTTAACAAATATGAAATAATTTCATGAAATCATTTGGCAGGAGTACACTATTTGGGTTAGACCAAAAGTGCGTTTTTTCAAAGTCTAAGTATGTGTTAGGCCGTTTAAACGATAGAAACGGGCAAAAAAAGTGTGGGAAGGACATTTTTCGAAAAAAAAAATTCGACTGCCTTGGTCCCCTTGTGCTTTTTGGTCTATTTTTTGTATTTTAATCCGTTTTGGTTACTGGAGCTTTGCGAAAAGAGCTTCTTTGTGCATTTTTGATCAAGAGTACATCTCGGAATCACGCCTAAGGTAAGTGAGTGCACGCATCTCTAACTCTCAAGCCCCCTGCGCCCCATTCGGGGGCGCAGTGGGCTTGGGGGCTTGGAGTTGAGATGCGCACACCCACATACCTCAGACACGAATCACTCGAAAGTAACTCTGGATGCATAAAAATGTATGCATACCAGAGTTTCTTTATGCGGTAGGCCCCAGTCATCAAACTATGTTCAAATTGCATCTTTTTGGGGTAGGTTGGATCGCCTTGGGGGAACAAGCCAAAAAGTCAAAAACTTTTTTTTTCCGGAAAATGTCCTTCTCACACTTTTTTTGGCCGTTTCTATTGTTTAAACGGCCTGAAAAATACTAAGACTTTGAAAAATGATCAAGAGGCTTGGATTCCTAAAGCTCTCGGTTTAAAAATTCTGGCGTTCTTCTCTGTTAATGCTGTTATCCTTCGCTCTGGCCTTAGGTATATTCTCTCTTTTTTCCTTTTTTTCAGCTCTCGGTTTGGGCGCCCTATTATAATGGCAATAGGGCCCAAATTAGGCGCCAAATTTGGGCGCTTTTCATTTTATATTCGGCACACTGATAAATGTGGGTAAACAGCCAGTTCGCCACGCGGCCAGTTCGCCACGCTTTTAAAAGTGGCCAGTTCGCCACGGCCAGTTCGCCACGCTTTTTGAAATGGCCAGTTCGCCACGGCCAGTTCGCCACGATTTTTTTCTACTTATTGAATTGCTATATTTTTTTCTCAAAAATCTCAAAATCTTAAAAATCAAAAAGTATCTTGGCTATTTAAAATGATTGTGTAAGCCATTGGCACCCTATAAAAACCATTAGCCATCCAGCTGGATGGTCCATGCAACAATATAACCCACTGATGGTCCGGTTGCAACAAAAGAACATTTTATAGTGATTTCTTTATAGCGGTTTTCCAAGTAGTCCCCCAAGGTGAACCAAACTCAAGGAGTACCTGGATACTCTAAAAAGATGGAAATCGAACATATTTTTGTTAACTGGGACCTGCCGCATAAAGAAACTCTGGTATGCATACATGGTTTTTGCATCCAGAGTCACTTTCGAGTGATTTGCGTCTAAGGTATGTGTGTGTGCGCATCTCAACCCCAAGCAACCAAGCCCCCTGCGCCCCCTTCGGGGCGCAGGGGGCTTGGTTGGTTAGAGATGCGCGCACTCACTTACCTTAGACATAATTCCGAGCAAGACTCTTGATCATAAATGTATATAGAGACTCTTTTTGCCCGGCTCCAGTGACCAAAACAGGGTAGGATACTTCTATGTACGGTGGTCTGCCTTGGAGGATCTATGCAAAAAGTTGAAATTTGGTCAAAAAATTTTTATTTGATTGCTGCTTTATTTGGTTTTATAGGGTGCCAATGGCTTACACAATCATTTTTAAATAGCCAAGATACTTTTTGAAAAAAAAAATATAGCAATTCAATAAGTAGAAAAAAATCATCGCGAACTGGCCTGTCTCCATAAATGTGCACGTTTCTAGTGGGATTCGAAATATTTTGAATTTTTTTTGACAAAACTGTTATCACTGCCACTATGCCATACTGACACACATGTGTTCTAGGTTAAACCTAGTTAAACATAAAAAATTATGTAGAAGAAAGTGGTAGTAGTAGTAATTGTATTGCGTTTACTAACTAACTAAAACCGCAAAAAATCCACTGCGACGACCATCCTGGCGTAAGTTAAATGGAAAAATTAGTGCAAAAACCGTTGTGATTCTGATCCCTTGGTATTTCTAGGTTATTCACCACAATACCTGTATAATGACAGCCCATAGGACTTTGAAAAAACGCACTTTTAGGCTACCCCAAATAGTGTACTTTAGCCAATCATTTTTTGACGTAAGGCGCTAGAAAACCGGAAAATCTGACACCGGATTCGTGTACAGCATGGTCTGTCAAACTGTCAAATTTTAAATTCCGCTCGAGACAACAAACATATAAATTTTCGAAAAATTCAATGTTTTAATATTTATTGAGCGCAATTAAAAATTTGACAGCTAGGTTCCTAAGCCTAAAAATTATTAGGAGGGGGGGTGGGAGACATACTACAGGAGGGTTTTTGGGGGGGGGAGTTATTACAGTAGCGCCAAAAATTTTCTAGTAAAAAAACTTTAACTTATTTTAAAATGGCCTGAAAAGTAGCACCTAGACTTTTAGTCAGATTAAACTTTAAAGAAAACACGCTGCTTTGAAGGATAAGCCAAAACTATTTGTGTGGTAAAAGTAAAAAATAATTTGTAATAATTTTTGTTGCTTAGCCATATTTACAGGAAGAGACTATATTTTTATAAACAGGCAAAAAGTAACACATCCTCTTTTTTTGTTTTACGTTGATCATTGTAATCCCCCGTAAGTGGTTCATAAACAAGAAAGCACTAAATTTTATTCAAAATCAGGCCATAAAGCAAGTAGCCTTTCCATAAAACTATTAACTCGGCTTAGCAAATAAAAATTGTTGACTTACATGTTAGCTCTGTTTTTATAATTAAATATTAGGTTAGTACATAAGTCCCTAGAGTTTTTCTCAACCACCTTTTTAGATTACTACCTGAAGTCATTATTTTAAGAATTATAAATCATCTTGTAGCCTAAATTCTGCTGTTTGAGACGGTCTCTTTAGTTTCTAAATTCCTTGTTGGAAATGTTGATTTTAAGACTGAAAGAATCGATTGTCAATTCGACAAAAATTATCGTTGTTTGAAAGCAAAGTCGGAAACGCTGATTCTTGTTGAATTGACTCTTAATTCTTTTAGTCAACATTTAGCCAACAAAAATAATGACGTCCGTGAGTAATCTAAAAAGGTCGTTGAAAAAAATTCTACGAACTTATGTACCAACCCAATATGATGATGTGGAGCTCTCTTTAAAAAAGAAGGCCAAACTTGTTTTTCAATAAATTTAGCTTAGTCTCATTGGATAACGCTTGATCGCAAATAAATAACAAGGCTCTATATGTTTTGGTGTTTATATAAATTGCTTTGGTTACCACATTGATTTGATCCTATTTTTTCAATAAAAATAAGTATTTTTAAATAAACACTTTCATCAGCTATTCAGCCCCATACTAGCTAGTTTAGCTAAGGCACAGGAGAAGGGTAGGCCAGAGTATTTTAAGACAGACTCAAACATTTTTTATAACCTCTTGTGTTTAAGTAATGAAAAAATTTCGCCTTCTTTACAACCTGGTAAAAAAATTATGGGAAATGAATTATTTTTCAAGGATAAATAGCACTTATAAATTTGTCCTATATATTTGGGCCAATGTTTTTTTCTAAAGCACTCTGTAAAATATAACAAACTCAAGGCTTAACTTCTAACTTCAGATTCTCGGCTATTTTTAAATAGTTATTTTAGGACTATTGCACTTGGTAACCCCCCAAAAGGTTGAAATTTCTAAAAACTAAAGGGTTAATATTTTAGAAACGCACCTCTTATAGGAATAGCCCATAATGTAGAGACCTCAAAGTGGAGGGGGATGCTGGTATACGGTATCTATGCTTAGCGTCTTTCCTCTAATAAGCGCCCACCCCTAACTTTAAAGACCTATAACTCAGCCCAGAACAAATATTTTGCGAATCTGTTTCTTGCGTTTTCTCAACTCTTACTGGATCTACCGATTCCGCCTTTTAGATTTATTGAGCACTCAAAATTTTCCAAATCGACTCCTAATTTTTTTCATAATTTTAGGGGGTTTGAAAAATAAGCGCCCATGGGCTCTTATTAGTGGCAATACGGCATGTGTACATTTTTATGACAAAGTGAATTTCTTCATCACTCGAATAAATGGACAGTGCCAGGGTGGGCGGTGCCGGCTTTATCCTCCACCTTTCGCTTGAATTTTTTTGATTTGTCAATCAAAAAACAATAACAAATGTGTCTGATGCTAAAATAGAAGTTTATTCACATGAAGCATGATACGATAACAATAACACAATCCGAAATTGCAAAAATAAGCTAGACAAACAAAAGTCAATATTTGAGGACACACCCAACAATTCTGTTTAGACAAAAACCACAAAATGCCTTTTGTGTATTAGAAAAGAATTCTGAAAGAAGTAAGACAACAAAAAAGTTTTTTTATTTATACCGCACTCAGAGTTCGCGCACACACACAAAACCGGTTGGTAGCTGTAGAAGATTAGACAAACTGGCAATGCCATGAGTAAAATGAATAAAAAAATATGAGCGGAACAGAATTAAATTATCACATAGCATTACTCATCATGACTTGTATAAAAGGTAGTGCATCAGGGCTGGCGGCAAGTTTAGCTCATGAATCCTGTCTAGCCTAGTCTTGCCCATTTGCAGCCGGATCGTCCTACGACACACGTCCATCAGTTGGCGGGGTTCAGCTGCAAAATTTGCGAATTTCAAAGAATTATGTGAATTGCTTGTTGAGATCTCTTAAGTTCGACCCCACCTAGAGTCCTACCTATTTTTCACTTTGTTTTGATTTATTTTTATTTATTCATTTTATGTATACTTTATGGTGGTTAAAAACCGGCTGATTTTCTAAAGCACTCTGTAAAATATAACAAACTCAAGGCTTAACTTCTAAGTTTAGATTCTCGGCTATTTTTAAATAGTTATTTTGGGACTATTCGTAACCCCCAAAAGGTTGAAATTTTTAAAAATAAAAAATCACAGGTTTTGTGCCAGAATCATTTTATTATGCCCCCTCCAAGCACGAAAATCCATGTCCTGTATTTTGTTCATATTTTTTGTACAATCCATTTCAAAACTCACGATCCAGACCACCCATGTATCGGATTGTAATCTCGCAGTGACCCCACACTGCACTAACAATTGGATATAGCTTCTTGCCTTTGAGACCTCTAAAAGCAACTCCCAAATACCTGAAATCATTTTTGTATTGTAATTTTGGATTGAATTTAACTAACTGTTTAGAAGTTGCAAACGCCATATATCCTTCGTCCATATCCAAAATACAATAAAATTTGTCGGAGGTTTGTGCACTGTCGTCTATTGAAGATGAGGAGGGATGGGTGGGATAAGTCCAGCCTTTTGTGTTATTTGAGTCATGATAGCACTTATTTTGCACTAAAATAGACACCTTAATTTATTAGCCGATAAGAATAAAAGCAGATGCTTAAGTTTAGTCGAATAATAATATTTTAGCGAGAAAATTCTCGACTTTTAGGAACAACAACAAAACAACCAATTTTATAAAGTGCAAACTAGACGATATGATCTTTTTCTTATTCAAAATCGTGTTCTTGGCGTTCTTTTTTGTCTGTTTTCTACAGAAAAATCTTAGGAAAGTTACTACATATTTTGTAGCCAAAGATGACCTACAAAATGAGTATTAAGATGTCTGAAATTCGATGGCTAAACGGGTCGAAAACACAATTTCACAAACACATTTCTATAAATTTAGGGATGTCTACCTATTAGATTACCTCACCTATAATCTAGTTAAAGGGCCATTGTCGTCTCCAACAACGATTGTCCCCGCCAATTAATCATTGAACTTCTGTACGGACTTTTTAACTTGGTTTCTAACACAACTATACCTAAAATCAAATTCTAGGACTTGTTTTGTTAGAAACCAAGCTGGAAAATCCGTATAGAAGTTCAATGATCAGGCGAAATCTTATAAATTGGTTGGAGACAATCCAGAGCGCGTGACCATGGCCCTTTAACATCAGATTAAGTGTAAAACAGCTAACCCTTTAATATAAAATTGCAAATCATTATTAAATATGTGCAACTTACCCATATCCCAGCCATAACTTTCTGTGTTGGAGCCAATGAGTGCATTATAACCTGTAAACAATAATTTTTATTCAAGGTTTTCGCGGTCGAAATTTTTTTGACACTCACCGGTGGCATGTAGAGCACACTCTTTTGTAGCCACTTAATTTAAAATTTATACTTGTAGTTTGCATAATTTTAAAATGTACCTCCAACTAGTGGGTGTGTTCCTCTTTGACCAACAGGCCAAACTAATTGCCACACGTGGAAACCCCTGGTATAGCCAATCTAAAATTTTAATAGTTACTTAAAGTTTTTTCAAGCTATTTTTTTAATAGGTAAAATATACTTTTGTATAAATTACCGCATTTATTCTCATAAAATCTTTTGTTTCTTAATGGAGCCAAAACTATTTCAGAAGTCTCCTAGAGGTATTTCTGACTAAATTTGATTTAGATGACTAGACCTAATTTGTTCGTTGGTACATTTTGGTGGGCTTTTTTTATGCTTTCAGCCCGCAGAAATAGTTTTTATAAACACAACTTTACCTTGCCCCTGATGCAGTCTGTGCTTTGAGCCACAGGGTGTCTGTGCAATGTCAGCCTATCTTCTTCTTTAACATAAATGTTGAGGGATCGATCGTCAGGATTCCAGGCGTGCCTTTCCATTTCCTCTCGGGAAGGTAAAGGCATTTGCAAGACCACATCGAATTTATAGGGATGCATCGCTTCATCAAAGTGGGCAAAATTCTGAAAATGAATTTATTAAACAAATGCACTTTATATTTTTTTGTTAAACTCTTAGACTACTTCTTTTCCTTACTATTATTGTTTTCTTCTTTTCTTATAAATATTGTGGGTAAAAACTCAGTAAATAAAAAGAGCGCAGACTACTTTTTGGTTAAGAAACTGGGTTGGGAAACCCTTTTTTGGAAGTAATTAATAAAAACAACCGACAATGATGATAATAATAATGATTATATTGGAAGAAAAACAATACTATTTTGTTTGTGTGTATTCAATTAAAATGCATACAGTCAGGTGTCAACTAAACGGAACGGATAACTTTAATGACTAGGAATTTATTTGAAGCATGAAGCAGAGGATAAGTGCTAGCGGTTGTTTGCTATAAATGGTGCGTAGGATTGGACAACTTGGTGTGATTGACTAATTGACTTTTTGACGCCAGTACGAGATCAGCGACATCAAATAACCTCGATAAGTTAGTTCACCAAGACAAAATAAAAATAATACCCGCAAGCGGGTCGAACATGCGAATCATTCGAACGACTAACGCTTTCCTAATAAATTACCAAATAAATTATTCGTTAAATAAATTTACAGTGATACGAGTTGCCGCTGCCTTAAAGTTAATTGTAAAATAACTATAAAAAGTCAACTGTAAATCTAGTTCACAATGAGTGTGGATTTTTATTATTTAACAACTATTTATCCAGATTATTTTGAACTGGTTTTTTGAAATGACTTTCTAAATTTTATTAATTTTTAATGAAGCCAGTAAAATGAACTTCAGTTTGAAATTACGAAGCACAGTGCGAAACACACGTTTTTGAATCAGGATGGACTATTAGAATAATTATAGTGTTTATGTTGTGTTTTATAATAAAAAATATTTTTACCAATGGATGAGCGGGTGAAATAGATCTGCTTGCAGATGCTTTAGACGACTGCAACTTAGCGTGAATGATTCGGCGCTGCTGTTGTGCACGAGGGTTACTGTGATTTTGGCCTCTTGCAAGGTCTATCAAGCCTCTGGCTATCTGTAACTAAAATAATATTACATTCTGAAATCAAAAACAAATCGACTTTATAATTATTTTTCAATAGAAAGACAAATTTTGCTGAAAACAACAAATTGTTTTCATTGGTTTGTGTAATGCTTATCAGTTTTTTGTGTATAATTTCGCTTCTTTGCAAATAAATTATGTAAAGAAGGAGTCTGAAATGGTATGGTGTACTATTTGCAGATTTTTAAAATGATTTAAATCTTTTTTGAAATATTAAAAATGCATCTAAAGTACAATTTTGAGATTTCGTAAATAACGAAATGAAATTAGAATTTTTAAGCAGATTTTTTTAGGCGTGCAATAAAAAGGCTAAGAGATCAATTATTTTTAAGATAATAATCTAGGGTGTAAGCTACTCTTTTATGATGCTATTTGACATCATAACTGTGAGATTTCGAAGATTAAAAGTTCGAAATATCAAAATATAATACTTAGACTGCATTTTTAGGAGTTATTGTGCATTTGTACCATTTTCTCTTAAACCAACTCCAATTTAAAATTTCGGCTAGAAAACGGTAAAATTTTGGACAAACAACCTGTGCTGATGAAGCTCGACAGAACAGTTGTTAACAGAGGCTAATCACAATTTCCTAAATATTCATCGAAATTTCCTGAATATTTTTTTATTCACCAACAAATATTTCCCTAGAACATTTGTTTGCAGAGGCACTGTTTCACAGTGACGAAAAACGCATTTTAAGTTATCGCCAAAACAATGTTCAGGCAATTTCTGATCAACTAAGTCTTTGTTAATAACTTTTCGGTACTAGTTCGATTTACACCTCTACCCTCTTTTTTGATTTTTTTGCTATTTTTGTTTGCGGAAACACAACTTATTTATTCACATACACATAATTGAACAATTTGAAACCATAAATAGACATAATATGATTGCACCTAAACTAAAATCGGATACTTAACTGAGGAAAACTGAACGATGAGTTCCGAATTCTTTCTTATACCTTCTCTTGAATTTTTGCCATGTTGATTCAATCGTTTGAGTATGCGCACCAGTGTCAGAGTTGACGAAATTTACGGAGTGATTGACTGTGAAATGCCGAAATCCATCAGGCAGCTGCTCGATAAGACTCATTCCAGTGCGATTATTGATGTAGGCCGGCCAATAGTTTTTAGAACGAATTGATGAGAAAAAAGTGAGCTTAAAAAATCGAGAGACACAGAAAACTGACGTTCGCGACAAACAAACCTGTATCTCGAATATTTTTATGCGCCAGTTCAAAAAACTAGCAAAAAAATTAAATAAGAAGGTGGGGGTGTAAACCGAACTAGTACCAACTTTTCTGTCGAGCTCCATTTTTACCAAACAACCTTCTTAGCACACTTGAGATCTAACCCTTAGCTTTTTCTATGCCTTTAAAATCTCTGACGTTTTTTTTATACAGAAATGTGACACTCTGTTCACGGGGCGTAAAAATTTTGAATGCATAATAAAATATTTTAGACTTTTTTTTTAAGCAAGCTATAATTTATAATACCTGGCAACAATATCTTCACAAAATTCAACCCTATAAAAACTACTAACATTAATGGGTGGTCGCCTGTGGCGTTCAGTGGATTGCGGAGGAGATGAGCTGCCTCTAGGTGAAGAATTCTCACCACTCAAGTGTTCTGTGGCCCAATCTCCTCTAGCCTGCTCTCGATGCAGTGAGAAATTGGAGCTAAGTGGAGTGAGGATCCGCCTTCTGCGTTGTTGCTGGCTTAGTGGGGTACTGGAGCTGTTGGAAGTTCCGATTCTCTCCACCTGCAATAGAAACATTATCTACATATAGTATTATGGAGGTGAAGCTCTGTGACGTTTTTTTGAGTTTTCGGCTTTTTTGGGTGGTATTTAATTTTGGCCGTTGAATACTGAAAAATGGCCGTAGATTTTTGAATTTTGGCCTTAGATCTTTTTTTCACTTTTTTCTACATCTTTGTAATAATTTTTTCAAAAATTTTTTACCATCATGTAGCCTTGAATCTTAACTTTCTTATGAACCATCAAACTTTGCTAAGTGTGGTCAGAAAGTTAGATGTTTAAAGGTTTTAAAAAAAAAATTAGGAAAAAATTTCTTTTTAAAAACAATGAAATTACTACATTTTTGATAGTCCCTTGAAGTTAAAAAAGGAAGGTTTTGTGGGATAATTAATGAAAATGCTATTAAAGGGCCATTGCCACCTGTTTTGACTTGCCCCCGGCAACTCAAATTTTTTTGCCTAATCATTCAACTTCTATACAGATTTTTCAGCTTGGTTTCTAACAAAACAAGGCCTAGTATTTAATTTTAGGTATAGTTTTGAATAATTCGTACCTAAATCCAATGATAAAGAAAAAAAATTGAATTGGCGGGGACAACCGTTGTCGGAGACGGCAATGGCCCTTCAAACATGGCTTGGAAACACCACTGTCATCTGTCACTGCACATGAAAAAATTTTCATAATAGGCGCCTTAAAGGCGCCTATTCACCTTGTTGATTTATATTAAGTCGACTTTCCCAAATTTTCAAATTTATTGTTAATTTCTTCTTCTATGCTTTTCATACCTCACTATGCAATTGACGGTATTCAGCTTGGAGAGTGTCCTGGTCTTCCTCCTGGTTGTTCGGGGTGCTGTTTAAGCTTTGGAATGGGTTGGTACTGGTCGGTAGAACTCGACTGCTGTAAGCAGCATCTACACTGACAGGGTGATAGGACTGACTAATTAACTGTGCTTGTGAAGAGCTGCTGCGATTAACTTGACCGTTAGATCGCTGTTTTGCAGATTGAGAAGAGGTCTTGGTCCATTGAGTGGGGCCAGGAATAAAAGTGGGGTGATGGGCTTGCTCAGAAGTATCTGAAAATTTAGGATTTGAATTTATAACTCAGTCAATATAAGTGAAAAGACTTTTCATCATTTTTAAACAAGATGTCACTATATTTAGGATTGTGTATCACTGGAAAAAATCATCGAGTTTTCTTTATAAAAGCACCGTCAATATCAATTTTTGCTATCTTTTGGACCAGTATGACAAATCAGTTTTTTCAAAATTACTCCACACAAAGATAAAAAAGAGTCGGTGAAAAGCCAAACTCAAGAGTGGAGACGGGCACGTGTAGACATAAAGCCTGTAGATCTAAAAAATATGACAAAAAGTGCAATTGTCATATTAACTTATGGCGTAGAGAGAAAAAGAAAAATCCGGGTGTTTGCCCTGTCCACAACCGGCTGGGTCAACTTTCTACTGTCTTAACAATCAAGACATCATATTTTCTTCTTTTATTACTACTATGTCGTATTTTCTTGATTGGTGGTGGTTTTAGTAGGTAGGGGCTGAGTGGGAGAGAAAGGCAAACAAGTTAACAAGTGCTTCAAGGCTATTAATGGTTCCCACTCTATTTTTTGCTTTTTTGCGATGGTCATCAATTAGTAGAGAGTTAAAGAAGGTTAGTGCAATAACAAAAATAATTTTTGATAAAACTAAAGTAACTTTAAAAATGAAACTATTTTGAAAGTAATTTTCAATATAGCTAACTATGGATATATAGCTAATCGTTAAAATAATAACCTAGTGGTTAAACTACTACTTTAATAATCAATTTATTTCACCAACCAGCAAGCAATGAAATCAAAAATGAAATGATGAAAAATTGCTTGCTTTCTTGATTGATTTTTGGTTGCTTATGCTTGAAAATTTTTTGAGAGGAAAGATAGCACGAGAAATTTTGCTTTCAACAGACAAGATAAGAAGAAGAATAAGCAACAAATGTAGATATAAGCCACCTTCAAAGAGAGCATGTGTTCAACCATCTAGCAAATTGGGGGCTTTAAAATAGTGTCTATGACGAATTTGATAAAGAAGACTAAAAATTTTGCTATATCTCCATTTCCAATTTTGGTCTAAAAGTAATTACTAAACAGCCGTACAAATTTTCGACAAGAATTCTGTGAGACAGCTAATTATGGATATAATAGGACATTTTTAACTAGGAAATAATTCTGAGGTAGCTAACTGTGAAAAAACTATAGAAAGTCAAGTATAAGTAGCTGGCAATGTTACAGTTGTCCCACAGTTAACGGCAGATGGACAGCTTGAAAATTTAAATTTTTCAATTTTGAGCAACAATAAAACCCGGTGTTTTTATAACTTCACAAAATACCCAAAAGTGCTTCAAAACAAAAACTCTGTTTCCCCGATAAAAGAGTTTAATTATCTTTTTCTCTTTCCAAGCAAAAGTGAAACCACCACTATCACTACCATCTGAACAAAACAATTAATGAATGTGAAAGGAAAAAGATGAGAGCAACAAATGCCACCACAGTCGAATACACCGCATCAACAGGTAGTGGCAGAAGACAGATAAACAGCCGAGGTTGCTTTATATGGTCCAGTGTCAGACACTAGGGCACATCGATTGGAAGAGTCCCAGCCGGCAGCCAGCTGACAACAGCCGCAGAAAAAGACACTAAAAGAGATGAGGGGTAGTAAAGGCATAAATAAAGGTTTTAATATTAGTTCGGGCATATGTAATTCAGTGGCAACATTACTGCCTAGCCTTAATTGTCGTCATCGTCACACTGGCAGAGATAAACAATTTTGCGGTGGACAGCTACGTAATTAATTTGATTCAAATTTACGAAGAATTATAGTCGTAGATCAAACCTATTTTTAACTTGCTTTGTGGTATTGAAAGTTTATCGATTAAAAACTTAACATCATACCTATCAAATTTACATCAGCCTGGGCATGACCTATATATACCTTCGATTTTTCGGCACTGTTTTGCCGACCTCTCCATAGTGTAGTCAATTAAGGTTCGACTGTGTTCATCCAACTTCACGGCTTTTCATGTATGTCATATTCATACTAATAATTGTATTTGATATGCTCGTGCTTTACACCAAAAACTAGAACTATCTTTCTTGAACTTCAAGACTTATGCCTAATGTTAAAAGTATTTTGAGGTCATAATTATTACATTTGATGCAAAACGAGTGGAAAAAAGGCAGTTCAAAAAGATTGTGACCCTAGATAACTGTATTACATTCTCAAAAGCTACACGCTCTCTCCCTCTAAATTTCCCTCTATAATATGTGCTTAATGCAGTGTGAAAAATTATAAAGCAAATTTTGAATAATTCAGAAGCTCCGGTTAAACTTATTATATTATTTTCTGTTCACAATCTCACCATGATTATCATCAGGGTAGTAAAGCCATTCTTTTTGTTAATCCAAAAAGTAGTTGGTTCACTGGGCTGTCTTCTCTTCAACGCCTTTATTTTTTTCGGAGCTTCTGAAGGAGCATCCATCTCATTTAAGGCTTCTTCGTCAGTGTCCAAATAGCTATCTTCTTGTCCATCTGGTCGTATTGATCAGACCTGAGTCCGGCGAACTGCTGCTATTTTCCATGCTTTCGGCTCTCTGCCTTCTTCTCAGATTGACTAATCGCACCACGGCAGCATGATACACCTTTTCTTGTTTGGGCATAACTGCTTCCTGCAGTTCTCCATCGCAGGAAGAATCACTGAGGTTGGCATTATTGCTGCTCTTGACATGGAGTTCCAGCTAAGCTCTTTTTGAATAAGTGTGCGAATAGGGGCGAAATTGAGGCCTGAGAACAGTACAGCTGACTGAGGTAACACCGGGTTTTGTTGCGGAGAAGAGTCATCTTCTCCAATATCCATAGAATTATTGTCGGTAGAAGTATTGGAGAAAATGTTAGGTAATTGGGTGCGTCATCAGCAATTTCTTCGATTACATGTGTCCAGCATTTTTCGAAGGCAGGTAATTTTTGAATAGATTTAAGTATAATAGCTAGATCTTTTTGCAATTGAAAAAGTCGAGAAGAAGATCAGCCCAGAGTTATCGGTGTTACCTAAAGCAACATATTATAAGCTGACAATTTCACATTCATCTGCAAGATTACAATGTCAAAGCAAAAAATTATCTCAGTAAAAAACAATAATTGCAGCTTTTAGCAAAGTGTGACGATAGAATTACTAATAATAATGCATTCTCTTTTTTCTGGAACCAACCAGCCAGCTATCTGCCGAAGCAGCAATGCACTCAGACACACACACTCTTTTGTAGTGCAATGAGGAGAGTCTATTGTGGTGTATTACACAACCACAGAAATGCAAACACCACCAAAAATAAACAAATAATGCTGGGAGCAGACTAAAATAGTGTCGTGAGGGACTATTTTTAGTACTAGTATTGTATACAGCACCTATTCACCTGCCCACCACCTACATGCTGTCTCTGTGTGTAAATTTACTTTATGCGAGGCATGCTGAAAGCAATTGACTTCAAGGGCTTTTCTACCCTGCCTCCACCCTCACGCGCACACTTTCGTTTTGGTAGTAAGGGAAAGCACTACTAGTCATTGGGAATTGATTTGGTGGTCTGACTGGTTGAGGTGCTAAGATGATTTGAGCAAGGAGGTGAAAGTAAAATTCGTGAGTGGTCAGCATCACTTTGAAATTCAATTGGAGATGTTTGTCTATTCAGCGTAGAGAATTAACAAATCGGGCAGTGTCTTAAAAAATGCAAATTGGGCACTTCTATCTATATAAAAGTAGAGAAAAGTTTGAGTAAAAATCCTATGGATTATTATATGGCTATAATCGAAACTATCAGAACTAACTGATAGTAAACAGCTGAAAATTTCGTTCTTTATATGCATTCATTTTTTTCGCTTTTGATGACAATTCGACGAAAATATGAATAATTTATGCCTCCGACGAAGCAAACATCTGCTGGTAGATCCACTTCATAACCGGTTTTGCCTCCTTATGTCCTCTTGATTAGAGTATTGACTGTGATGTATGTATGAAGTTTGTCGCGCAAATGTTATTTTTCAAGTTAAATGATCAGTATGACACAAAACACGAACGTCAGACACATGTTTCAAGGTGTTTTTGAACCATTATGGTTGTACTTTATATCATCACATTTTGTGATCAAACAATAAACAGTTTGAGCGTAAAATGACTAAATGACTAAAATTGGATTATTAAATCTTTGGATAGTAGGAATAGTGGATGGAGATGAAAAAAATGTCTTACGCACTTTTTCCGGGATCTGGGACATAAATTCGGTACTCTTTACTTAAGTTTCAGAAGGAAAAATTTTCGGGAGAGGTATTTGCTGGTAGAGTCAAAAAACCTACAGGAAAGTCAATATAAACAGTAATAATAATAAGTATTAATAAGTATTCTTGAAAATAAAACTTTAAACTCTTTCTAAAAACAAATTGAACTTTCCTAAACTGCTTTCAGTAATTTAAAAGTGCAAAAATAGAGTTGAAAGACTACCGTCAATAGGGAATTAACATCTGAACAAAACAGGCTCAGGAAAAATGAAGATGTTCCAAAAACTACTACTTGTTTTGATAATCTTCTCGCGCAATCTAGTACCCAAAACAAAGATGTCCCTTTCCTTGAACAATCAGTAGTAGCCAGTCTAGGCAGGATCTTATCCGTAGCTGTTTAGTAAGATCCAACCGGTTCTACCGATTTTTAGCAACTGAAAACGTCTTTCTAAAAACAGAATGCAACAGAAGCCAGAAAAAGCAACAACAGGGTGGAGTTTATAAAAGGTTTTATTCAAGGTTCTATTAGGTTCTGTTGTCTTAAATTTCTCACAGTTAATTCTTTAAAGGAGAGGTGAAAGCTGTTAAGGAGACTGTTAAAGATTTTTCCAAGTTTTGTGTTTTCGTGTGATTTTAGAGCCTTGTTTTGTCGACAGTTCGGTGTTGCAATGTGGTGAAAATTGTTCAAAATTAAAAGTTGGATTAGCATCATTAATATCAGATCAAATTATTTCAAAAAATGCCATAAAAATTGAAATGGAAAAGGAAAAAACCCTCAAAAAATTGATCAGTTTTCTATCACATTTCTATTCTTGGGCCATTTTTTGAAGAAATTTTTCAATTCTGATGTCGATAATGCTAATTCAACACTTAATTCTACACAAGTTTGTCCGACATTGCGGACACCAAGTTGTCGACAAGATATGGCTCTAAAGCCACATTTTAAAAAACAAAAACTTGGATCAATCTTTCGTGTCAAGACTATCTCCTTAACAGCTTTAACCTCCGTTTAATAGATAACTATATTATCTTTATTAGCTTCCTAAATGTCAATATTGATATTAATCAATATTAATATTTGCGCCAAGATCTGAAAAGAAATTGACCCAATGTTGGCAATTTTGTTACTTAAAAAAAAGATTACTAAAAATGCCAAGATTAAATGTAAGATACCGACAAAATACCACAAAGTAAGGTCGTTATATCTTTCCCCCAAAGCAAAAAGTCAATTTATTTTGATTTAAAGCAGGGTAGGTAACTCAAAATTTCGAAAAAAGTACAGTTGGCCAAAAAAAAGTACAATTTGGTATTTTTTGTCAGAAATTGCCATTTTATCCAGTGCTTATTGATTTTCGAGCACCGAAAAAAAATATTTTGACTAAAAACTTTAAAAATAAAAAAGATTTTGGGTCCCGAAAAAAGTACAAATCTTTTTAAAAAGTACAGTTACCTCCCCTGATTTAAAGACATGTTTTCTTCATTAATAACGACGATGGAAGATCTAAAAAGTGGTCAAATGGATACCCATAAAAAACTCCTGCCCTCCCCCAGGGGGACCCAGGCAAATTACACCATTATTCCTGGAAGTTGTCGCCAAGTCTGGTAATATTGCGCCAATTTTGTCGGTTTTCAATCTGCCACTTAAGCAGTCCTATCATCTTGTCCCATAGTTGATTATTTTCAAAAACATTTAGTTAGAACCTATAAGGGTCAAATATTATAAGTGAAAAAGCCTTTTTAAAGATCTAATTTCAGCTTTATTTACCTGATTTGTTTAGCCCTACGAAAAAATTGCTTCAGTGCAAAAAAAAATCTTTGTCCTAGCCACCTTCTATGAAGCGTAAACACCATCCCATACCTAAGCAAATCAAGCATTTCCTAAGAAAGCTCTAACGCAAAATCACATATCTTAAAACAGAAAAGGAAAAAACTTTTGATTTTACACCATCTTAAAAATATTTGAAGCATTTTCATCCAAGTGACTACTTTCCTTTCACTTTCACCTAATTTCTGCTGTGCTCAGCGGATTTGCAATTAAAGAAAGAGAAGTTTCAGACGTCGAATTAGAATCTAAAGAAGAAGAAAAGAGTGCAGCGTAATTCCATTCAACCACAAGAAAGTGAAAGTAAAAAAATGAGGGCATCGAAAATAGAAATTTCTGCTACTGGTCAATGCACAGACACTTCAAAGTATCTTGAGAAAACTAAAAATAGAAGAGAAAAAACTTCAAAATTAAGAAATGTTAAGAATAGAGCCTTGAAGTGTTAGCCAAGGTCATTTGGGGCAGGTGACTGACCATTGGGTTTTTCGGTTGCTAAATTAATTGGAGATGTGTCAATTGAGTGCATATGAGAGAGTTTTAGGTTGGCTTTTCAAAGGAATAAAATATTTTGGCGCCACCTGATTTGACCAAGTCAAATTTTTAAATAATTTGAGGAAATGATTGTTTAAAGATAGCTTTAGTTTTTTCTAAAAGCGTTTGTAATAAATATTTCAGAAAACGACCTATGATAATTTACTGGTTGGTTCGTGGCTTAGGTCATATTGTGATTTTATGAAAAGTATATTTTTTAAAAATCGATTTTAATTTTTTTAACAAAGTTCTTACATTTTACTTGTCCAATATTGGCCATGAAGATATTCAAAAACGTATTTGATATTTGATGATATTCACTATGTACTAATATATATTTTTATGGGTACATGGACGGTTCCTCCTCAGGGCATCTCGTCCTCAGGGCTGTTCGTCCTCAACCGTTTCGTCTTTAGCCGTTTAGTACTCCGTGACAATTCGTCCTTCGTTTTTATCTTACAGCTGTTATGTAGGTGGGCGACGGTAAATTCACCATCGGTAAATTACCCCGTCCATAAACGTAAACATAAACGAGGTTAACAGTCATAAACGAACTTGTATAAGACCATTAATCCTCAGATTTGCTAGAACCACCACTCTGCATGCATCAAAAAGAGTTTTTTTAATCGGTAGGCTACGTTGTGTGAAAATTATGTTTCGTCTCTGTCTTTTTTTACTTTTTTTATAAGAATCTACTTAGATTGATTAATTTTTGTCTTATAAAAGAAAAAAAGACAAAAAAAATAACTTAACGTATTTTTAAAGAGTTAAACATTAAACTCATTTTAGTTTATAAAGTATAATTTTAAGTGGCTTTGGACAAGTATCATATAAGAATATTAGCTTGAATCTAAAAAATCGTAAACCAACGTCAAAAGCACGGTTGACTCTGCTGGGATGATGTCTTCTGCTAGAATGGCTTGAGGTTGTAGACTGTGGATCAACTGGATTTGGTGGCCGTTGAGTGCTGTTAAGGTTTGTATGGCGTGGGTCTTGTGATGGTGACTGCTGTGGGATGAAGCTATTGAGTACACACTGCCCATATTCACGCGGTCCTGAAAAAAAACAATTGATTATTAGCTAAACTGTGGCAAGAGAGGTGCACTTTGATAACAGTATGTTTATGAAAATTTTTAAGCAAAATGATAAGGGACATAGTATGGTGTGCTGTTTTCGAAAAAATTTTCAACAAAGTATATTGGAACTTTTTTGAATAATTTTGTAAAATCACAAAATGGAATTCATTGGGGACAGGCATATTCAATTTTCGGCTACTTAAAAGAAGGTAGTTTGCGGGTTGGCCAACCTAAGACTGAACATATCAAGCTCATTTATATTGTTTAAAAAAGTACATAAATAAGTCGCGCACGAGCTTTATAGAAAAAGGGATGAAACAGAGGGATGAGAAAAGGACTCGTAGGAGTTTTTTTCCACGGGTACTTTTACTTTACGCCGGAATCCTGATTTTTTCGAAAAGTGGCCAAAACGAAATCTCAAACTACAATTTTTTGCTTAACAATGAAATATCGTACTAATTCGTTTAGCCCACACCCCCATTTTTGCTTTCGTGTCTCAATTTGCACAATTTTTTAAACAATTAACTTTTATCACTCAGTCAATTCGTGGATCCGGAGACTGGTGCACACACTCAGACGATCGAATCAACATGGCAGAAATTCAAGAGAAGGCACAAGCAAGAATATGGCACACATCGTTCTGTTTTTAAAAGCTATGTCTCTGATTTTGTATGGCGCCGAAAGTTCGGTGGAAATGATATTATGTTCTTTTTATGGCCACAAATTGTTGACTTGTATCTATGTGAATAAATGAAAGATGTTTGTCGCAAGAAAAATAAAACTCAAAGAAAAATAAAAATCAAAAATGGGAGTGTGGGGCTAAACCGAATTAGTACCGAAATATCAATTTGACGATACTAGGTTTTAGGACTTTTTAAAGAGTGTTTCGTTTTAAAGTTATTGTTTTGCCATAAGATGACCAGAAAAGAGATTCTTATAAGGACAAGGGCTGTATTGGAAGGGAAAGAGACAAAATAGGGGCCATTTTTGAAGAATATTTAGGCTGTTTTACCATGTTTTTCAACATAGGCCGTTGCAAAAAGAGACTCTTTACGCATTTTATGATCAAGAGAACTTCTCGAATTATGTCTCCCCCTTCAAAGGCGCAGGGACTTGTGGCTTGGGTTGAGATGCGTACAGCCACATACCTTAGACACAATCACTCGAAAGTGACACTGGATGCAAAAAAAGCATGCGCACCAGAGTTTATTTATGCGGTAGGTCCAGTATTCAAAGCGATGTTCAACATCTTTATTTTTTTGCAAAAATTATTAAATTACTTTTGTAGTCTTCCAGTGGCTAAATTATTGCTTGAAAATCTTTTTGGAACACGTCTGTAAAAATCGATTTTCGGGAGGGGTATGTCATAATAGCACCAACAATATCCTAAAAGTTTTCGATCTGAAAATTAGGATGGAATCGATAATGTTTTTCCGCATGTTTGAGTCTACCTTAACAATGCTGGCTTAGTCTTAAAACTAAAAAAAAAACCCAAAAGTTTAGTCTTCGATTCACTCAGCTTGACACTATGTCAAAACGACAATTGCTTTTGACAAGAAGTCACGGAATCCATAGTAAAAACCATTCGAAAAACAGAAAGAGATCATTGCTCAAAATTTTCAAAGCAAAGAAATATTGATAAAATGTTTGCGCCATTCGATCTCAGGCAAGATAATAATAAAAAAGAGATCAGACAATTTCAAACACACAAGAGACAAACCCTATACACAATTTCCGGAACTTGCCAATCCTAAAAATGTGTAGGACACTGATCATTACACAGCCAAAACTATTTAAAGTCCTTCTCACACGCTCTGTTATTATGCAAATTAGGGAATTAAATCAGGCGATCAAGAGACAAAAAAACACAACTGCGAAATATACTAGCAGCAATTTGGATCATAAACCAAAACAACCAGAAACAACGCGAAAATTTCTGAAAAGATGGTAAAGACCAGTGTTTTTTCATGATCAACACTCCATACAATCTATACAATCTCAAGTTCGTTCCCGGATAAGTATGATAACAGTTTTGCCAGTAAAAATCGCAGTTTTCGATAGACCTGCGTCTAGTCTTTGTGTGTCGAAGCCCAAAAAAGATCCAACCTAAGATGGTGGCCATTTGATACTGCATAGATCTATACAAAAAGATGTATTGTCAAGCAATATTGACCAATTTAGCCCTTTGTAATAGGGAGTCACCATCCGCCAGTTACCAGCCAGCACTAATAGCAGCAGTTATGCAAGGGGTGGCTGCTGCATGAGTTGTGCAGTACTCCCCCTTCCTAAAAGTAGCAGATAACTGGTTGGTGTATGACTGCTTAGCTGCTATGGGGTTGCTGGATCAGATCTTTTTTGCTAGCTGGTTTGAAAGGGCTTGATCGCTTGCGTTGATTGTTGATGTTCGGAAGCAGTAGCAATATAAAATTGCTACTGCTGCTGCTCATGAAGACGTTGATATTTGAATAAGAGAAGAAAATCGGAGAGATGAAAAGAATGGTTCTGTCTGTGGCAGCTGCGGATGATGATGATGCACACACCAATAAAGATCAAACAAAAAGGTAATAAAGAAGCAACAGCAGCTTATTTGGCAACTTTGCAATTAATTTCAAAGACAGTTACTAATAAAAAAGTAAAGACAAAAACAAACAGATGCAAGGTGGAGTTGAGATTGTGCATTATTCGATAAGACCTAAATTACTTAACCACTACACTAAAAAATTGCACCAAATAAGCATAGTAGATCAGTGTATGTAACGACCGCTCACTACTAAATGGTCGAAAATCTATGAAAGTTTCTTGAAGCTACCGTATTTTCTCTAATAGCAGCCCATGGGCTACTATTTTTCAACCGCCCTCCTAGGGGGGGGGCTACTATTAGAAGAAATACGGTATAACTGACTCAGCTAGAACTCAGTCTTTGTCAAAATTATAGAAATTGCGGAGATATAGAAAATTCAGACCCTAACAGGACTGAATACCACGACTAGAAATCTGCCAAAATAATTTTTTTGAATAATAACTTCAAAACTAAAATACCAATTAAAAAATCTTGTCCATTATCAACCTCTATCCCTAAAAATATGTTCAAAACCTACTCCTACGAATATAGAAGTGCTGGGCATACTCAGCAAATCATCGTCATCATTGTAGAAGTCTTCTGTGTCGCACCCAGCTACTCTTTCACCCCATTGGAGTGGCAGGGGGACGATTTGGCAGTACTGGTGCTGGGAACGATCTCCTGGTCGCTACTTGCTTCACATGGCTGCGAGTAGACACAATAACTGAGGTAGTAGCTATATTAGGCGTTGAAGAAGAGTTAGACGATGAGAACTGTTGGTCAGCACTATAAGCTCTTGAGTCTCGTCTACATCTATTTGTTCATAGGATCTGCAAATTAGGGTATTTTAAATAAAATCTAGAGGTTTTCGGTTTGTTTTAAAGGCAGTTTTGTGCGAGAAACTAACTTGGTGTGTCTAGCATGCCATTTGTTTGGTTCTGCTTTAGTCTCTGATGATGGTGACTGCAGTGAAAATGGTGGGTGGGAGAGACAGTGCAGGCTGCTGCATTGATGCCTTCTGCAATAGCATGGCCGAGGCGCCCCCTCCGGACACCAACGTCTGTTGATCCACTCCACGACTACTACTTAGGATAAATTTTTGATGGAATTTTTAGAAAATTTGCTGACTCTAGTAATAGTTAGTAATTATTGGTGAGAACAATGCGGCTGAATTAATAATTACTTGTCTTATTCAAAAAAATTCAAATAAACAGCAAAATAAAGGTTTAGAATGAGATTCAGCCTACTAATTATTTTTATACCTGCCAATTGACTTGGCGTCTATTTGGAAGTTTTTTGTCAAGAATTTTTTGAGTTTGCTATGCATGCTTCAGTGCTTTAATAATGGAGATTTCGAATATGATACAAGCCTAAATACCTCAAGTGAAAGCTTTTTTTTTCAAATAAGCTTCTTGTAATACCATATTTCCTCTGATGAACCCCTAATTGAACATCGTGTTTGTGGCATTGTGTTTTAAAAGACTGCTAAAAAAAATCCTAACCACCTGCTGGCACTCTACCTACCCACCTCTCACTCCTACATACTTCCTTGGCACGATACACACTCTCCTGGCACACCCACCTATTCTACTTGCCCCTGCCTACCCACAACACCTTCATTCGCAATTCGGAGGTCAACATAATTACCGTGAAACCTCTAATAGTAGCCCCCCCCCTCGTTCAAAATCGTGTTTGTGGCATTGCGTTTTTGACCCACTTTTTGACTTCTTCATGCAAGTTACCACTCATCTTGTAGCCAATGAGATGAGCTACCAAATGGATGGTAACTTGACTGAGACAGTTTTTAAAAAAGTGAGTCTAAAACACAATGCCAAAACACGATTTTTGAATTAGGGGGGGGGTGCTACTATTAGAGATTTACGATAGCATATTTGATTATACGTGTTTGTGCTAAAAAGAGAGCTAAGATGTTAAATTGGAGGGTTTCGTTGCAAGTTTGCAAAAACTGGCGGGAAATTGGGTTGGACACGAAATCACCCGAAATCAAGGCTAAAATCCACCATCTCCGATTTGAAGCGATTTAAAAAACATTTTTTTAAAACCACCTCGAATTACAATTTTGTGCTTAAAAGAAAGTTAAGATGTTGAATTTCAGGGTTGCGGTAATATATTCAATATAGGTTGCAAAAAAGGCAAAAAGTTAAACTTAAACGCAAAAACACAACAAAAACACGAAATCAGGGGGCTTCTATTAGCACATTTTGACAGGACATTTCTAACTGAGGATTTCTAACACGTAAGCTGTACGTGTAAGCTTATTTTTTTGCAAGTTCCATTTTCGGAACAATTTTTAACCGTGTAAACACAAATTGAGGCTCCCAATGAGTTACACAAGATAAATTATAAAAACTGACTGAGCTCAAAAAAATAAGGTATGAAGTGACTTGAAAAAATTTGCTCGCGATAAAGGATAAGAGCCGAAACTTACTCAGGGTTATCGAATTTCGGCCGCTACTCGGTTAACCCGCCCCCCCCCCAAAAAGTGCTACTCGGGAATACCCCCCCCCAGTCCTAGGAGCTACTCATGCATCCAGAGTCACTTCGAGGTTCAGGTATGTGTGGCGCATCTCAACTCCAAGGCCCCAAAGCCCCCTGCGCCCGAAGGGGGCGCAGGGGGCTTGTTGGTTAGAGATGCGCGCACTACTTACCTTAGACTGATTCCGAGAAGTACACTTGATCATAAAATGCATAGAGAGTCGTATTTTGCCACGGCCCGAGTTGAAAAAACATGGTAAAGCAGCTAAAAAAAGTGCCCCCTATTCCCTTCCCCTCCCAATACAGCCCATATTCCCTTTTAAATTGCTTTTCTGGACCTTTTATGCGGAAATTATTGCTTAAAATGTGTTTGACCACTCCTAAAAATCTTGATTTTTGGGGGGGGTATAACCGAGTAGGGTCCAGGGGGGGGGGGTTGGTATTCCCGAGTAGCTTTTGGGGGGGGGGCATTACCGAGTAGCGTCGAATTTTCGTATATCATATAAGAAATTCGACATCAAAATCAATTTACCGGTATTCGGTGAATTACCAGTAAAGCGGATAATGCACCCATAAATTCACCGATTTAATTACCGTAAATTAACAACCCTAATTATTGCAGATAGGGGTTTACTTTGAGGGTATTTATGGTAAATATTGCTACACCTTTTGGTCAACTGTTTACAACTGGAAAATACCTTAACCATATTTACTCAACACAATGCTCAAACAACTATTCCTCACTTCAATCCACTAAAATAAAGCGCCCATCTCCAGACTGACATACCAAATAATAGGCAGACCGAGCAATAACAAGCATTCTCAGCAACATCCTTTGTTTCAGCCCCCCCCCCTTCAAGAAGCACTAAGAAGCGGAATTTTAATGAAAACGCCACAATTGACTCCATTTCATTTGTGTTCATTGCCCATCCCTTAAACAGACACACTCCCTGCAAATGGCAGTAGCAGCAGCTTGCGCCTTGCTCCTAGAAAAAAAACATGGTTGTTTTAGCCCCTTTGGTTTGAAATCTCTTGTTCCATTGTTGTTAAATGGGATGGGGGCAATCAGTAGTAGTGGCCACTAGTTTATGGTTAGGGCTGGGTCCGTGCCAATGCTGGGGTAGTTTTGCTTCGCCTCTATTTCTGTTAGGCGCATGACTAAATGAGTTAGGATTGACAAGCTAACTTAGTATTGTCTTCCATACTACTAATTCATTTCTTTCAACTTTTGTGTTGGATGTCTTCTGTTTTAGAGGATAATGATGTTAAGGGTGTTACTTTAAAGGTTTTAGACAACAAAATTTTTGAGATACTTGAAGAAAACCAGTTAAACAACAGGTAGATCCATCCCTCGGTGGTGGCGAGCTTGATCCTCACCAGTAACACACCTTTTTCTAAAGTCGCGCTGAACACAATATTCACGTATTGAAAACTAGAGTCTAGAGTCACTTTCACACTAAGAAACACATTACTTCACACTATGTCCACCCAACCACGTTAAATCCTTGTACTTAAATAAATCAGACAAATGTGGTAGAATAAAACAAATAAACTACAGCAAATGAACTTTTAAAAAAAAGGAAGCTATTGCTAACCATGACTAAAACCACTTCTAACACTGCCTCCCTGCTAACCCAAGTTGTTTCAAATCAGCTCTCAAGAGTCTTTTTCTCTTTTCGGCTTTTCTTTCGGCGTTTTTACAAACTATGAAAGGTTTTTTGGAAGGATGTAAATAGACAAAGGTAGTAATACACAAACTTTGGTTAGTAATGATAATAATGCGTAAGAATAGTACTGGAATAAAAAAATAATCAATTTTGTTGTTCTGAAAAGTTCTGAAAATGCCTATGAAAAAAACAATTTGCAGCACAGGCTTTTTCGCTATACAGTCAACTCTCGATACTGTGTACCCTCGATATAGTAGATCTCGATACAGTGTATATTTTTTCAACCTCATTTAGTCAGCTCTGAGCCAACTGGCTTACAGCGTACCTCGATATAGTGTATATTTTTCGATCCCCGCGAGCTACACTGTATCGAGAGTGGACTGTATTAAAGGGGGAGGAACTTGGGGGGGGGGGGGGGGGGGGGTTGAGAAATGGGTTTGTCAACCTGGTGAAAACCATAAATGGGTTGCAAAAAGATTTGAGATATAAAATTATTTATGTGATTTTATGATGGTTTCACTACATTATTCGACAATATTTAGTGAAACCCATCATAAAATCACATAAATAATTTTATATCTAAAATCTTTTTGCAACCCATTTATGGGTTTTTCACCAGGTTGACAAACCCATTTCTCAAACCCCCCCCCCCCCCCCCAAGTGTCCCCCCCCCCTTAAATAGACAATACGAAACGCGCTGGTCAAAGTGACGCGACTGTCGGAAGATTTCTGAAAATATCCAAATCTTTTTCATGGGTTTCAAAAATGCTGCTTATAAAATTCTATTTTCGACTATATTTTTTTCATTTTTGGAACCAATTTTTATAAGCCATTTTATTTTTATTGAGGTTCATGTCCACTTTTCCGACCAATTAATAGACAGAGCCAAAACAAACATCTGAAAAACTAGTGTTGAAAACAGAATTTTTTTTAAAAGAAAAATGGCAAGTTTATGAAATATTTACCGAGAGTATCAATTAATTTTTGTCTATTTCTATTTTTTCAAACAAGAGCCAAATTAGTCACACTCGCAGTTTGTAGCCCACTATTCTCTTGAGAGCTAGAAATAATGAAGGTGTTTCAAGCTAAAAAAAATTTTGCCTGTCCATTCTTATTAAAATAAAAAACATGGTCAACATGGAATTGCGCAGGTGATAAAAGAAGAACGAAATCAGTATTTTTTTTTTTTGAAAAAATCAGCTTGATGCAGTGTTTTCGTCATATAAAAACTTTCAATGATGCCCTTTTCTCACATTTTTTATTTATCCTGTGCCAAATTGGTAGCTCTTTCTGAATCCCTAGCTGAATGTTTTCAATCACACTTCAGTTTTGAGAAAAATAGATTTTCTACGAAAAATTTGTTTTGAAAAACTCTGCTTTTTAATAATTGACTACCGTATATTACCTATTACACGCCCTCCCCCCACTCTAAATTAAAAATTTCGGCATTGTGTTTTTGACCCATTTTTTTGAAAACTGCTCTCGAGCAAGTTACCAATGATTTTGTAGCTCATCTCACTAACTACAAATATGTGAATGAAATATCTAATGAAATAATTCTCAATTTGCAAGTCTGTAATAAGTAAACTTACTCAGAATTGGCTGCTTTTTAAATTGAGTCTAAAAATAAATATCGTGAAAAATTTGAGGTAGCAAGGTCTGGTCCATAATTAGAGAGTTTGTGTTTAATGACCTAGGCTACTATAGTCACTATGTGGGAGTGCTGTAAATTCTGCAAATTTTGATAAATGCAGTCTCATGCAATCAAGAGATTCGACTGAATTAGTTTTAAAACGTTTGAAACCCGGCAGCTAAATTTCACTGGCTATTTAGCAAAACTGAAAAGACTAGATCATTGCGATTCTTGAAGAGTAGCCCAATTAAAACAAAGTTTCGACTTTGAAATCTTTACATTACAGTCGAACCTCGATTTAAAGAGGCATGCCATGCTAATAAGAGGTGGTGCAAAATTTTTTCCTAATCATTGAACTTCTGTACGGATTTTTCAACTTGGTTAATAAGAAAACCATGCCTAAAATTAAATTCTAGGCCTTGTTTTGTTAGAAACCAAGTTGAAAAATCCGTACAGAAATTCAATGATTAGGAAACTTTTTTCAAGCCCCGGGCACCACCTCTTATTAACGTGGGCATGCCTCTTTACCATCACTCTTACTGTAAGCATGGCTTGAGTATAGAATCCCCACGCAGAGTGATTGGATGGAGGAGATAACTTCATATTCGTGTTTCTCGACCCGATTTCACGAGAAAGCCGCGTGTTTTTTTTTAATCTGAGAAAAAAATTTTCGAACCACAGGGGGTATCATGGTTTTTTAGTCAAAATTTGAAAAATTTTAAATTGGCGCCTTTTGAATATAAAAGAGATTAAGGGCTGTATTGGGAGGGGAATGAAGGGGACCACTAATCATACAAGTCCCACTAACAAGAAGATGTTGAACATAGTTTTGAATACTGGGCCTACCCCATAAATAAGCTCTGGTATGCATGCTTTTTCATGCATCCAGAGTCACTTTCGAGTGATTTGTGTCTAAGTATGTGGGTGTGCGCATCTCACGCCAAGCCCCAAGCCCCTGCGTCCCGAAGGAGGCGCAGGGGGCTTGAGAGTTAGAGATGCGCGCACTCATAGAAGAGTCACCCCCTATGAAAAGTGGAGCCTTTGTCCCCAGTGGAAAACTTTTTATTCCCGGGATTTCAAAAAAAAGTTTTCGCACTGGGGACAAAAAGCTCCACTTTTTAGGGGTCTCTTTCTCTGTGCTAAAAAAGTACAGGATAAAATTGGTAAATAATTTTTGAAAAAGTGCCAATAATGATTGCCACAACTATTCTTTTCATATATTTGAATATTTCTAAGCGTTATTGAGCTAAAATTTTTTAGCGTTTTTAAGTATTTTTACCCATTAATTTTCGAAAATGCCCGTTAAATATTTTTTTGCCCTCTAATTCGTAAATGGGCATTTACGACAATTTAATGGGCGGAAAAAATATCATCCCCTTTTATATATTTCAGCTTAATTTTTTTCAAAATGAGAAGAAAGAAGGATGTGGAAGTGCCTACCTCACCAGTGCATTCAAAGATCATCCGATCTCAAAAGGGAAAGCTGAAGGGTAAGTGCCAAAAGTCTCGAAAACATAATTATTTTTTTAATTCAGGATTCAAGGC
The DNA here is from genome assembly GCA_004194705.1 of Ditylenchus dipsaci. NCBI lineage: Eukaryota > Metazoa > Nematoda > Chromadorea > Rhabditida > Anguinidae > Ditylenchus > Ditylenchus dipsaci. The sequence continues at coordinate 41,035 of SADC01001313.1, read as the reverse complement.
GCTTGTGGATGTTGCTGAAAAATGGGCAAAGAGAAGTCGCGCTGATGAATCGGATGTCAGCGACCTTATTGCGGACAGTGATGATGAGGTAAGATTTTGTAAAAAAAAAAGACAATGCTATTGTCTAACTGACTTTTTAGGTCAGAAAATGACCGATTCTAGTATTTTGGCGCATTTTTACAGCAACAAAAAAAACTTTGCAAAAATTTGGTAGCAAAAGTTTTTTGTGCCCCATTATATATAATTTTTCAGGCCATCGTGACTCCATCAACAGTTGCTGAGCTGCCCACCACGGCTTCATCATCCAGCCTCCCGCTGCCGTCTGAAGAATCGGTCAAGAAGAAAAAGAAGCGTGGCAGAGGAGCCGCACAGAAAGAGAAAAACCGACTCTACAAGCAAAAAAGGCGCCAGGTGAAAAAGTTGGTTTATTTTTATTTAAATACGAAAGGCGGACTGTAGCTTACAGGGTACGGGCAGGGATGAGCTTTTGTAACTAACTATAGGAAATTTGTGAGAAATAGTTACATAGTTAGCTGTTTGAAAAAATAGTTACAACGTGTAACTATTTTTTATCCTTTTTGCTGTGTCTCGACACGAAATCAACAATTTTCAAACGAATTTTTACCCAATTCGGTCATTTTTGACTAAAATTTCGGGGTGGCCAAAGACCAGATGGCTCAGGATGCCACTCCAGGGTGGTCAAAAGCAAATTATAATTGTTTTTCAGGGGGGTTTACTAAAGAGGGGGGGGGGGGCTAAACTTTTTGCAAAAAGCGATTGAGCGGATCAGATTTCGGGTCAGATGGCCTTAAACGCTCAGAATTACACACCGATCCATTCTAAACCACCTCAAACTACCCAAAACCACCTTAAATACTTTAAGAGAGTATTTTAATTGCTCAAACGGGTGCTCAACTAGTGCCCAAACTCTAAATTGCTGTATGGAGTGCTTATACCAGTATTTAGGGTGGTTTGGGTAGTTTGAAAATTGTCGATTTCGTGTCGAGACACAGCAAAAAGGATAAAAAATAGTTACACGTTGCGACTATTTTTTAATAATTATCTTTCCTGTCAAGATTTGTTACAAAGTTAGTTACAAAAGGTGAAGCTAGTTACACGTTGTAACTATTTTTTCAAACAGCTAACTATGTAACTATTTCCCGCAAATTTCCTATAGTTAGTTACAAAAGCTCATCCATGGGTACGGGCCTTGCCTTGCACGCTAAGAATTATGGTGCAAAAAGTCTATAAAGGGATTTGACCGGGTAAAACAGCTTTGAATAACAGGTTACTTACACATAATCCTGAAAATCTGGATTAAAAATATGGTAATGTATGGTATGTAATATGGTTAGATGATTTAGATTTTTAAAATATATTAAAATAATATTTCCGCCAATAATGTGCAAATGTGCACAACTCTGTAACTTTTGATATTTGCCAGATCATTCAAGATCAATCTTAAATGATCTGGCAAATATGTTACATATAGTTTAAATTATGAACATTTTTACATTTTAAGAATTGTAGCCTAGTGGGTTGGCTTTTTACTTTTTACGAATACAAAAATTAGCGCAGTCGCAAGTTCGATCCCGAAACTTTCTGGTCTCACATGTAGTCGCGCGGGTTCCGCTTCTTACTTTTTCTGCTTTGAGCAGTGACCTGGCCCGCCTTCCGGCAATGGTCTACCGGGCCCGCTCCGAGCAATGGTCCACCTGGCCCGCCTTCCGGCAATGGTCTACCGGGCCCGCTCCGAGCAATGGTCCACCTGGCCCGCCTTCCGGCAATGGTCTACCGGGCCCGCTCCGAGCAATGGTCCACCTGGCCCGCCTTCCGGCAATGGTCTACCGGGCCCGCTCCGAGCAATGGTCCACTTGGCCCGCCTTCAGGCAATGGTCTACCGGGCTCTTCTGAGCAGTGGTTCCCTAGTCGACAATTACGATCCTATAAGTGCATCATATGGTGTACCGCCTGGTTTACCTCTCAAATTATCTGTTACTAATGGAGCGCGTATAAGCGTACACCTAATTTTTGCTTATACTTTTGTTACTTTGTTTTTGTTATTTTTTTTAGAAATTGTGTTGTGTATCCACTTTTTTTGTTTTTAAGCCTATTAATTATGTCTTTGTAGGTAAGTCCCAGACAGCGGTGGAACAAGAAATAGATGCAGAAACAGCCACACTCGGTAGAAAATAACGACTGCAATTGCAACCGATTTAGCGTAACGGCCTCGTAGTTGCTTTTTACAAATTGAGAGAAGTCTTTATTTAGTTCCTCTCCAAGTGAGTCGAACACTTCAATTTTTTTTTCAGAGATCGCAAAGAACGCAACCCAATGAGCGCCTCTAGAACCCATACGTTCCGTATTTGCAACAAAGCAATGTGGATATGAATTAATGTGGCTCGGCAAATCGTTTGACGCAAACACACCTTTGAAACGATTTTTCGGTAAAATTGCGCGTAATATGCTGTCTAATTCTTGACTATTCATAGTGATCCGTCAGAGGCTATGACGCGATCTCTATTAATAGTGAGAATATTGTCAAACTCTGCAAGAACGATCATTTGATAACCTGGTTCTGTGATCGCCCTACCAAAAGTAGCCTTTATGCATGTTGTCGTATTGCGCACTATTTCAAAACCATTCGTATTTTCTAGGGTACTTGTTAGCGGAATTACAAAAAAACAGTGAGTCTGTTTAAACTCATCCAGCGTGATTCCGCAACTCTGCTCACCATGGCTGCTCTCATCCTGCCCCAAGCCACTGTACATGTCCACAAAAGCGCGAAGAAAGTTGCCGTTGACAAAGTCAAATTTGTAAGGGCATGAGGGGTAGACCATGCCATTCGCCTCAACAGAAATAGAAGTGACATCACAGTTTTCAAAAATAAAAGGTGATTTATCTTTTTTTCCTGAAAAGGCGTCAGATGCAACGAAGCCAATTATTACTCGTCTAGGGCACACTTTGTGAAACACATTGTGTGTTAGCTCTTGAACACTAGGTCCTACAAATACGCTGCGCACATCCACTTTTCTTAGAGCATATTTTGCAGGAGTCTTTTCCAAATGACGGCTGATTGCATTATTAAGAGAACTAGTCAAATCAACTGTTTTAGCGTACAGCCGAACCATTGAAACTTTGAGACGATATTGATCCGTGCTTGGCTCGCTAACTTCTACTCCATCAGTATTCTTCAACAACTTTGTAGCATAAGGTGAGAGAAGAAGAAAATCATCTGAGTTTCGATAAATCGTTATGAGAATATCAGTGTTGTTCAAAAGGTAGTTTGGTTGATTAGCCAGGTCAAAATTAAGCTTTGAGAGAAAACGAGCTGTTCTACCGTTTGTAAACCAATCCACACGGGCAAGAGTATTTTCCTTAGAGTATCCACTGGCTTGAAACAGACCATTTCGTGTCTCATTAGATAAGTTTAGTTCCTGCTGAATATACGATCGGTAGGCGTAGAGAACGCCTGAGTCAAAACATTCCACATTGTTAATTGAGATTTTAATCTGCTTTACAAAGGACTGCCCTAGACTCTGGATAACACCAATGCCACGATGATTGGAAGGTATCGGGACCCATTCACCATTAGCGCTTTGCACTTCTATGCCCAGTTCCAACTCAAGCCATGTTTTGTTAGCGTCTAAAAATTGATTGTCGGGTAGGATTCGAAAAATATACGGACCTTCTCTAGTAATTGTGGTCAAAGGTAGGTACTGTCGCAAACTGGACCGATTCACTCCTACATTGCTGTGAGGTAATTCAAAAATATTTACTGAAGAATCTACTCCTTCAGCACTCGCTTTGTCAATTTTTTGAAGTGTGGACATTTTTTACGACAATTTTTTTTACGCGCTGCTATTTATACTAAATTACTGAATGGATCTTTAAATATTTTTGGCTTTTTTAACCTTTTTTTTCCCTTTCCACATTGCTGCACTTTCGCTGCCAGTTTTGTTAAACCATCCCGTCCGTGTGATTTTACAGATTCCTTTAGATCTTTTCCTTTTGCCAAATCGTTCAGAACATTTATTCCAGTGTTGACGCCCTCTTCACCAACACTCACAGCTAAATTCTTGACGATAGGAAGAAGAAACTTGCCAATGGAACTTAAAACACCAAATCCTCGTTGATTATGCATTCCTTCAAAATATCTGCCCCTACCTTCTTGTTGCTCGAGAAATTTCGACCAATCAATATTATCAGGGTTAAAGCTAACATGAGTCATTTTAAAACAAATTCTTCTTGAAATGAAGCGTTAAAATTACAGAACCCCAAGAAAATTGAATCAGATTTCCACTAGTGTCTCTCAATTCTACTGAAATCTCAGAAATACGTTTACTACTCAGACGATGGTGATGCTCTGACGTATATATAGATTCTGTCACACTTCCATACTCACCTTGCACGTTAATAATTCGCAGCAGAGGTGCAGTCACATTGCCAACAATTGTATTCTCAACCAAATTCGGAGCATAGCAAAAGATTTGCCGCACTTCAGATGCCAAGTCAGGGTCATATTTTGCAATAGCCCCGTCCTCTATTAAATGATTGGTGAAGCCGAGCACATAAGCCAGACGATTCGACAATTTTGCCTGTACAAACGGAGGAGGCATTGAGAAGCTGAATCGATGCAGGTCGTAATTGAAAAAAAACCCGTAGGAAATTTCTGTCTTGTTTCCAGAACGATTTCTTATTTTTTCAGGAATCTTCAAGTATTCCTCATTAAAAACCTTTTCTAAAGCCTCTTTCGTTCTTGTAAGGGTGGATTGCTTGAGCGTAGGTAATTTTATTCTGCAAACATTTTTCAAAGGATCGTTCTTTCGGTAGTATAGATCCACATATTGTTCTTCTTCTCCACCCTCCTGTTCCGCGGAAGTAAAGGACAAAGGGTAAATTATTGATGAAACTGCTACAGTCCATTGACTGTCTAGCTCTAGAATCTGAGGTAGACGAACAGTGAAAGTAGAGCTTTTATTCCCTTCTTGCTTAGTGTTCGAAGGCAAAACAACGTAGAATGATTCCATATTTATTCAAGATCTTTTTCCTTCAACCAACTTGTGATTCCTTTTCTTCCCATCCACGTCACCAAAGTTCCTTTTCACCGTTTCGCACTCGAGTTCTTAGCACCTTCTCTATTCTGTTTTGAGTGTTCAAACTTGTTGAAACAAGCTCTTGCTCGTAGAAACGACCACTAATAATCTTGTCTTCCAAATCTTCAATTGTATAGGTTGAGGATTAGTTTTGTGAACTTTAAAAATTTTAAAAATTTCGTCAGTGAAATTTGGAAGGTATCCCTTTTCAAAAACTCCTTTAAATTTACTTATGCGCACACTTTCCCCTACTACAAATTTTGGACTTTTTAGCGCAACATGACTTTTATATAGTTTTTTATACACAGAATTAGCATTTTTAAATGTCACAATTTCTGGTGCTACACCGGTGGTGCGATTGACACTTCGGTTGATATTATCAATGATTTGATCAACTACATCAATCCATCGCCATGTTCTTTTTTCGTTGAAATACTTGTAGAGACGCTCTTTTATTGTCCTGTTCATACGCTCTACGATGCCTGCATGGAAAGGAGCAGTTGTTAGAGAAATTTGCTCAATGGTATGATTCTTGAAGAATTCCTGAGAAATGCGCCCCGTAAATTCAGTTCCCTTGTCTGACATTAGGCGCCAGGGGTAGTATTTGCTTTTTAAAAATATTTTTTTGAAGCCTTCTACAATGTCTTCATTTTTTTTCGTCTTAACCGCTGCAGCATAAGCTTTGCGGCTCAGCACGTCGACACAGACAAGTAAGTAACGGTATCCATCATTATATTTTTTATTGAATCAAACACAGCCAAGTCGCATTGCCAGTCAGTGTGAAGACCAGAACCCACTGTTTGTAGGTGAACAAATTTTTTTCTCAGAGGCTTATGCAGTGTATATGTATGCTCTGATTTTAAAAATGTCTTGACGTCTGCTAGTGTTACATGAGGGTTGAGTGATTTCGCTTCTTTATACACCTTGGCGATGCCTGCATAAGAAGCTGAAGAGTTCAGATCAAAATAAACTTTCCGCAAAGTTTCATTTACTAAAGCTTTGCCCATAACGAAGGCTTAAACTTTCGTGTTCTTGTCAAACCTTTGGTTGCGTTTTTAGCTTTTATAGGTTTTCTTTTCATCCCGTAGCCTTCTTGTCTTGATTTATTTGTATCTCAATATAGAATGGGTCTTTTCTGAGTTTCTCGAAAAGTACCCTGAATCCGGGTGGCTCCTTTTTAGACCGAAGTAATGGATTGGACATGTACTCCACAATGCTCTCATAATTGCTTCCAGCAATATGTCTGCCGAAGCTAGAAGCCCGAATAGTCTTCTTTGAGCTGATCCCGAAACTCGATTTATTAGCTAAAATATAATCACGCAGTGATTGTGCATATGATGCATTGATGTACGGCAGCACATACTCATCACTATCATCTAAATTGATTTTACGATCTTCAAAACTTCTCTGATCGGTACTTGTCACCGAACTTAAATTGTGTTTTTCAGATTCTTCTGATGGCATATTTTCTTCATTATCGTTCAAGGAAACATTTGTTTTGTTACCGATATCAAGATATGGTGGCGCTGCAGACATATGAATCGGCGTTGAACCTGCAAATTCTCCGGCATTTTGAATAACAACTTTTTGTGGTGTTTCATCTATAGTTTTTGCTAGTTCACGTTTTTGCTTGTATAGCCAATCATACCTTTTAGCCTTTAAGTCAGCATCTTTGTTTCCTCTCAATGTTTTGCTCATTTCATTTTCTACCTTGGCCTTTTCGAGCTCCAATCCAGAGTTATGGCCATTTTTGAGCATGGAAAGTAATGTCAAGTACTCTTCTTCGGGTACAACAACCATCTTTTTAGTATGCCTCATTTTTCCGTTATTTTATTAAGAGCTACTTGAGCAAGTGCTGCAACAACAGGCATTAATAGCGCTGCTAAAGCGACACCAGTTCCGGTTTGCAGTTGCTTACGAGCGCTCTTTTCAGATCTCACTCGGCCCAGCGCTCTATAGAATTCTGCGTACTTTGACAACTTTTTTCTTTGCCGAAGTGTTAGGGGGAAATTGAACTTTAGCACGTTAGCGCAAATCTCCACTATTGCTAAAATTTGGTCGGCTGTTGAATTTAGTAAGAGCGTGTTTTTCTTCTTATCTGATTTAGTAGAGGCTAATTTTTTCAGAAAGTCAACGTTTTCGGCAATGTAGGGGCTGTATTTATACATTTTAATTTTTGTTCTCTGTTTCTCCTTATATAGGTAAATATATTGTCATCGTTTCGTCAGGAAATATTTTTGTACTTAGCCGAAGGTATTCAGGAGCTTTGGATGCATATTTATTACAAGATACGTGAAAGGGTTTTCAGTCGCATCTTTGTAAGATTCCATAAAATATTTCGTGTTTCCAGCAAAGAGTTGGCTGCCTAGTGTTTTTATTTGTAATTCCGACGCCGGTGTTCTCATCAGCACAAGGAAGTGAGAATTTGAGCGAACGACTCGCAAAGTCTTGCTGAACAGTGATTGACTAACAAGCACGCATGAAACATTCCAGTTGTGTGACCCTCTTGTGTAAAGACGATCAAGAAAATCAGTCTTTAAGTCCAACAGCAAATCGTCCATTAGCAAAAGAAGAGGTTTTTTTCTCTCTTTAATTTGTTTTTCACTGGGCGCACCATGAAAAATTTCAATACCTTTTGAGCGGAGTGCCAGTACCTCAGAATTAGTCTCACCGTAACAATAGAGAATGTGCGCTGGAGGAGGGTTTATGAGTTTTTTGCAATTTGACAAAAATTGCATCAGAAATTGCGTTTTACCGGATCCCGTAGCACCAATAATGCACATTGTAAATGGTGAAGTGAACATTTTAGGGCTTTTTTGCATTCCTTTTTTGTTATATATGTTTTATGTTTCAGCCTTGTTTGCAAAATGTGGTCTCTACGTGCACGCTCAACAGAAGCATTGATTTAAGAAAGTTGAAGTTGGCAAATTCTATCTACAAGCCGAAAACATTTTCTGCCATATTTGTACGTATTCGAAAGCCGGCCACTACGTGCTCTATTTTTAAATCTGGAAAACTAGTAGTAACAGGTGGTAAATCTGTGGAAGACAATTACAAGGCTATTAGAATTTTTGCCAGGATGGTACAAAAACAGCCAGGGAATTCTTTGATACGAATTATTGCACATCAGGTATTCATGAAATTAAAACTTTTCTTCCAGATTCGTTTTTAGGTTCAAATATTGTTGCATCGTTTAAACTCAACAAGCAAGTCAACTTGAATTCTCTAGCAACTTTTCACCGCAACCTCAGCAGAAATTTGTCGTATGAACCAGAAATTTTTCCTGGACTTATTTATAAGATGAAAAAAGGATCATCCAACATAAGCATTCTTATTTTCAGATCTGGAAAGGTTGTTGTCACAGGTGCTAAATGTGTTGAGCAAATTCAGACAACATATCAATTTGTAAAATCGCTCACCTTTCAATTTTGTTGTGCAAAATAAATAATATATATATATATAAAGATATGTAGCAATAGAAAAGTTTTAACTTTTTCAAATGTACCGGGTGTCTGTTTTATTTGTTTTATTGCTTTGCTCGTTCAACATTCATGTGTCATCAGTATTGTTGAGTGATTCTCACAGTGTTTTTTCGCGACCACAGTCAGCTTCCTCTTTTTTTGGTTATTCTACTGATAAAGCTTGCATTGTCGAGTCAAGTTGGAATAATAGCTTGCGTGTAAGTCTACAGAATCCTCACACTTTTGAAAAACTAGCTCGGTGGTATTGCGTACCAAGCTAGTCAAACCTTTTGTTGAATGCTGCTTTCAATACGATGGCTACTCTTTTGTTATTTCTCGTGATGCCGGCTCTAATATAACTTCTGTTATCAGAGCTTATAGCGAAAAACTTCTTTTTTTAGAATTTGAATTGTTGCGATTCGATCATTCACAGGGTGTTCTCTACCAAATTCTAACCACAAGGTGTCCAAAATCCTGAAAATTGATCAATTATGGGATAGCAGCAGCGTGACTGTGAAAACAACTTTTGTTGGTACTTTGGAATTAGGATATAGTGATGTTCTAGCACTAGACGGTGTCATCTATTATATAAAAAACTACAGCATTTTCAAGTTTAAGAACTCAACCGTTGAGAAGGTTTCTTCTATCAGCAGCGAGAAATTTAATTTCTGTTGTTCTCTCCCCTTTCAACGCTGAACCTTCAAAATTGGCAAATAGCCATCATTTGTTACAGTATTTTTGGATAATCATTGATCTTATCTTTATGCTTTTGACGGTATTCTGTATAAAAACGGTTAATGAACAGCGTCGGCGACTGAATACTGACAAAGACATTTATTTAGCATGAAATTCAGATATGGCACAAATGTACTCCAGAGTTTCGTTGATCGAGCTTTTGTGCCAGATGATGAACTGCGATGTGGAAGAATTGGGAGCTACTCTAAAAGACTGGCCTAAGCAAAAGCTTTGCCTTGCCAAAATTCGCAAGCTTGTTGAAACGGGAGCAGCTCTTTTCACAACCCACACCAGCCAACGAATAAATTTCGGAGGATTCAGACTTTCTGCTCGGCAATGCTCTGCTTATAGAGGCTTTTGAAATAACCGTGGAGCAGCATTTTTATGCCCGGCACCGTATAGTTTTGGAGCACCCTCTACTGCCGGTTATCATTGACTGCAAAAACAAGGGTCACCAGGACTACTACCCACTGGAACTTACAGAAATCAGGTACTGTGTCATTCAGTATAATTTTCATTTTTTTAATTTAGATGGTCTCTTTCTGGACTAAAAGAACCAGAGCTTCTGGATGCCATTCCAACGCTACCGACCAAAGTTGACAAGAAATCCGAAATCAAAAAACAGAATGCTTTGCTCCGGAAAAACGCAGTAGCACCATTGGCTGGTGATGTTAAACTAATGGTTAATATTTGTGGCGAAATGAAGAAACTCTTCTATAGTTTTTTGTAAATTGTGTGTTTTTAAAGTAAATCATTTATTAGAGCGTTTTATAAATCTGGTACATTTAATTGACAAAGCTATTTTGCTTCTCAGCAATTGTTGGTCAAGCAATCAAAGTTTTGCTGAATGAATCCATGAGGATAGACTGAAAAGCCGAAATTGGGCCTTTATTACAAGTAGCTTTAAACGTCTGTGGGTCGCTGTAGACAAAACTAATGAATCACGTGTTGGACCAAAAGAGTTGTAGTCGAGACGTACAAAGTCGTTGTTGCCATGTGATATTGTCATCTCTAGAAATTTGTCGAACTGTAGCTTCTTCCGTTTCTCTCGTCCAAAGTCAACCCTCGCACTTTGATGACATGCCAATCGAGCAGCTCTTCAGAATTCTTTGTCCTTAGCTCCATTGCATACTGCTTTGGACCAGTGCAAGCCCATAGAATTATGTCAGAGTCACTGTACTCGGCTGTCATTTGACCTAGAAACTCGCCCATCTCCAAAGGATTTGCTTCGACAGGATGCTCATATATAACGCTATCTGAAATCTATAATGTGGAATTGAATTTTAAGAATAGCTTACCAGTATCTGTGTAAAGCACGCGACATCCTTTGGTGTTTTCAATAAGCTCCATGTGTTTATAAGCTGAATTCTGTATAATCAAAATAAAAGAGCTTTCGAAAAATAAAAATTATCGAAAAATACCGAGCAGCTGCAGTGGTCCACAAAGAAATGACAACATTAGACACCTGATGCTCTTCCACGAACGCTTTCTTCTTACGGTAGACTAATCTAATTGCATGAGATGTGCCACATGTCATTGGTATAACTTGAGAATTTCAAGAGTGTGATCAAAAAATTTTCGTAGTACTCAGCAGGGTTGGTGACTACCTCACTTTTTGCCAGTTCATTTCTCATTGAAAATTTTCCCCATAGCTTAAAAAGTTGTTGTTTATTTCAAAAGTCATAATGTTCACCTGTTCAAGCAAAGTTTGGAAATGAATCGCATGCCAGGATTTAGTCCCATATCCAATTTAGTAGGATTCAATGTGATGTTGAAGTTCTGTGCATACGCAGCCGAATAGTCTTTCTTTTCCTGATCTGTTTCGCTGCCAATGGCCATCCGCTAGCTTGTACTTTCATTTGAGGAACGTGCGCACGTAGTCTTTGAACAGCTCGGAGTCCCATTGTTTATAGTGCCAAATTTGAACACCCGGTCCACGACGTAGCCCCTTTCAAGTGCTAATTCTAGCTCAATGTGTGCACTGGTTGCGATGAATGCACGCTTTTCATCCTCGTGTTGGCATGAAGAGCTGTTGTTAGTCGCACATTTAGCACACAGTGGGAAAACGAGTCCATTAGATGTGCGAAAAGGCATAACAGCAAGCTTCAAATCTTTTGGTGCCAAAATTCTCACCTTAAGAATGTGTTACGAATATCGTCAAATTATTTACTCTTACCATCAACAATCCTTTGTGAGTAATGTCCGAAGCTTTGTCCAGCATACAGTATGTATATCAGGTGTAAGAATTTCAGGAATGCCCACTGGGTACTCCGTGATATAGTTCACAAAAGGATAGAGTGACACAATATCTGCCATTGAATTTTAGCAGTTTGCTTGCCATTGCCAAGAGCACTAGTGGTCCAGTCCGTCCTCCAAAATATGCATTTCGAGGATCAAGCAGCCAAATATTAGGGATATCGTCAAAATGATGCTTCATAATTGCATCTCTCTCTAGCATAGCACGAACCTCACACTCCCAGACTTCTTGAACTTCTTCAACATCCTCAGAGATTGTGATAGCCTTGATTCTGCTGAGTGTTTCCTGGTAGTTTTGCTGAGCTTCTTTTCCATTCAAGCATCTCTCGTTGCCTCTGGGCATACATTTACGACATCCGTGTACATAACACCTTAAAATCAAATAAAAATGCATAGGACTGATAGCTTACCCTAAGAACTCTATTGCTTTTTCTCAGCTTCAATCCACCCATCTAGTTTATATGGTTTCTGATGGCCTGGTACCAATACGTGCTTCTCTCCTCCATTGCCAGCGTGCTCTATTTTTCGCCGAATTCTGCAGAGCGCCATGTAAAATATTGATGGCTATCGCACTTTGCCTATCATTCCTTTCATAACCTCCTTCTGGGACAATGGCCAAATGATTTGATTTGAGAAACATTCCTCGGAATATTTTCATACAAATGCCTAAATTGTGAAATTATAGGTAATATATTGAATTAATGAAAACCAGCTATTGTCGAAGATGTTTTCATCACGTCGAATTCAGCCATTTTCATAGATGTGATGCCCATTAAAATTTTTCTCATCGCCATTACAGATTCTTGTAGTATTTGCGTGTCATTCTCACAATATTCCGCTAAACTTATTTTGTCGAATCATAAAATGAATAAAAACCTAATTCAATCGAAGAAGAAACGGAGTGTTGTAATTCTCGTTATACCACTTGACAAATTTTTCTTGTCTTCTAGCTTCATTGTCTCTGGACAGTAGTTATGCATTGGTGGAAGTGTTTTTAAGTGTTCTTCATAATTTGTAGCCTGTAATCAAGTTACGAATAAAATATTTTGAACTAAATAATCACTTTGTTGAAAAGATGAGGAAAATACATTTTCGGCTTCACAGCAAGTCCAAAAGTCTTAGGAAGAGCAGCTAATTTCACAGGCATGAGAAGGAACGAATCTCTGCAAACAATAAGGTAAAAAATTACTGACGAAATTTACCTGAAAATAAGTTTTGATTTTTTTCTGCATTTCAAGGTCATTTGATAGATTTTGCATCCTCCGATCAAAACTTTTGGCCGCAAGCTGAGCTCATACATCCTATTGAGCAAAAAATGATGATCATATCGCCTTAATCACGAAGGTAAATAAATAAAAAGAAAAACAACCTCCGTAATGGCATATATGACAGTATCATATTTGCTGTCCCAAGAATTCATAAGCCATTCGAGGAATTCATTAAGTGGCTCTGGTGATGGGTTATCCGGCCTCGGTACTCCGCTCCACGCTAAATGTGAGCTCGAGCGGCATATTTCACACTCTTCTGTTTTAACTCCATTACACTCAGTACAATGAACACGTGCAGATACATAGTTGACAACGTGTTTAAAATTTCAGCTGCGTTCGCCGTATCATCTTCTACTTTTTGATCTTGAGTACCTGAAAAATCATTTTTTGCTTGAAAAGAAAAATAAACCTCACATTCAAAGTCCATGCACACAATTCTGTAAGGCTTAGGTTAGGCTTGTACTCCAAAGGCTGTATAAAGCATCCACGTTTTTTTTCGTGGTAGACGTGGCAAAGACGACAAAATAGTTCGCCGCACACATGCTTCTTCTTGGTGTTGTATGGTTGGCGACAACTAGTGCACTTCTTGTACGTCCGGCAGCATCCATTTTTCAAGTGATTTACGAAGCAATTAGAGTTTAAAAAACTACGGTTGCATTCAGCACACTCCTGATGAAATCCTGCTGTAGGAGTGCAAGGGTAGCTCCAACCGATTTCCGTGCAACTGGGGCAACGAGCAACACATCGCAGCCTGTGCTCCAATTTTTTCCATATGAGCTTTCACAGTCCACGCAAAATTTTCCACTAAAATTGGCGAAAATTCTGTGAAAAAAGTCTATAAAATTACTTTGAAAAATTTCGCGATGTTGAGAATAGCGCTATAGTGGCCAATTTCTCGCTTCTCATCAAATACGTAATAGATCGCAACAACAAAGCGGCGTCTACCTACACATTTCCACAGCGGCTTTAAGGTAACATTTTCGTCAAACACAACAATGCGGTACATATCTGCAAAAGAAAGCGTTTCAAAAAATTATGACAAAAAAAACCTGGATAGACATTATCGTAGAACTCCTGGACTTCAGCAACATGTTGGAGGCCGTAAGAGCCCTGATCAAATGGATGTTTGCTTTGGCAATCAATTCTTTAGCGATTCTTTGCCTTTTTCCGGATGCATATGAGCTTTTGCCGTGAGCAATATTGTAAAAAGCGTCCCAACTCAGTAAAGATTTATTGCCATTGCTTTCTCTTTCTCCCTTAAGTTTATGGTCGTGATAGAGACGACTTAATTCAAGAGCCACAAATAAGCAATAGTTGCTTTGATCTTCCACGCCAATGCAGTGCTTGTTGTTGGTGCCAAAGTGTCGACGAGCATGGAACTTACCACCTAGTCCATAGGCGAGAGCATTAGCATCTGCTGTTTTGGTGAAAAGGTGGTGATTGTTATTTTTAGACGAGTATACATCAAATTCACTGCATTTTTGCTATTGCCTACACGTTCAATTTTGTTGAATATGGCTTCCACTGTATTTGATCGCGTGGCCTAGGTGGAATCAGAATCGGCATGTCCAAGCCCTCTGCATCTATAAGCATCTGAAATTTGACTGCATTTTTGTTGGCATTGTAAGCTTCGTCTATAGCTTCGTTCAGGACTTTCTTAGATAAACTTCAGGGTGATCACTTTCATTTTGAAGAACTCCAATAATAACAGACTGCGAAAGTCCAAACTTTTTGAATACCTGGAAATATTTATTATTTGAGAAAAATTAGCGAAAATTACTGATTGGTAAGTTTGTAGATAAAGAATCTGGCATTTTCCGACGCTCACTTCTTAATGATTCACTTCTTCTCCGACAATCTGGCAGAATTGGACGTGAACTTTTTTCAGAAAATGAAAAACTTTTTTGCCGACGTTTGAGTCAGGAATAAATGGTTCTCGCACTACAGAAGGCATTTTTGCAATCAATAAATTTTAATGATTTATAGTTTTCTGCAAATAATTTTTTAAACAAGTTATGACTTCTTCCGGTAATATCTGATCGTGCGCCTTTCGGCGATATTTATCTATTGTTTTGAAAGTTCTCTCCGGAAATAAACAGACTGCTACTGATTTCCGGCTGAAAGGATCACGTGTTTCTCACAATCTATTGCCATAGTTATTTATTCCCCGACTAAATGCGTCTTTTATCAGTTATCTAAGAAGCGGATCATGTCCAAGTCTCTTCGAAAAGCTGTTGTAAAGTCAAATGCTCGTTTTGCTCATCGATCAGCCAATAGTCTGCAATTTGTCTATATATGCCATCTCTAGTCTTGCCTATTACTTTTTCATTGTCATTTGTCTAATATTTGCTGCTTTTTCTAGATGTCTGAGCCTCAACCACCAACTATTGCTCCTGAAGTCATCTGTATGGATGATGATAAAAACACTGCCCTCAACAGCGAAACACAGAACACCAAGCCTCGTGCCCTGACTCCTCAACTGATCATAATCGAGTCATCTGAAGACGACGCCGAAGAATTGAGTACACAACCAGCGCAACACTTGAGTACACTACCAGTGCAACGCTTACTGATGAGTCGGAAGTGGGTTTCGATATTTTTCATTCTTTTCACTCAAGTTTGATTCAGATGAAGTCGAGAAGCAGCATCTTCGCAAGAGTAGCAGACTGGCTGGTACTTCCAAGAGCAACAGCAGACAGGGTTCTTCCAGCAACCCCAGCAACAAATCCAATCCCAGCAGCAACAGGCAAGGTCCTAGTGTGTAGCGGCCAAAGAAGCGCAAGCTTTCTGAGACTGGATGGACCAAGCAAGAAATGCAGGTAAACTCTTTCTTTCGAAACTAGGAACGCTTAGTCTAAATAGGAACACTAGCTAAGAATTTTCTATTATGATAGACTTCGAAAACTTCAGTATTAGCTTTCACAAGTAAAGTCAAAACCGGAGTTGAACCAAAAAGTCTAAGCTGTGTGTTTCTAGCTGAAAAACTTTGTTATACTTATCTCATAATTTAAGTATTTCGCCATCCTCGGAAAGAGACCCTGTATCAGGACACCCATTGAAAGTTTGCAGAGAATCGTATTGGAGCAGCGCAAAGCAATTGTAGTGAAACAGTGCGATGCTGCAGAGCTTCTCAGAAATCTCTTGACATCAAAAGCTATTTGAAACCGTTGGTGGACTGCTTTCCTCCTAGATTTGTGCTGGAAATCAACCTTTGTGCAGTTGTCTTTAGGAAATTTGGAGGTGGCTAGACTTTGCACAACTTGTCTGAGTCGGAAATGCCTGCAATCTAGTGGACGACAACCCAGTTGAGTCTTTGGAAGTTTCAGACAAAGGTTAGTGCATCAGGTTCCGACAAATTTCACTTTCTTTTTAAGGCTATTTTGGAGGTCTCAAGACAAAGCTGTAATCCGGCAGTCGTTTCACGTCGAAGTTCACCAATGTCAACAGTGTGCCAACAGCAGCAAGTGCAACGTCCTTTGATTGTGGAAAAATCAGCAACTGATTATGCGGTGAGAATTGTCCAGTGCAACAGCTGTGTATCTTGGACTAGAACTTTGGCCAGCACTTGAATAATTATTTCCCTTTTAGCGCTAATTTTGTTGCTGTCTATGTAATTGAATTTTGACACTAGTAGGAGGTACCTGTTCGTCTGACTGAAAATTAACAAGGTTTTAGGTAACTCTCAACTCAAAAACCTCTTCTCGTGGATGAAGGGGGGGGGGGGTAGGGTGTGGCAGAGGTAGTCTAGGTGCTTGCGGGTTCGAGACTATATTTAAAACTTATGGTTGGGTACTTGCTAATAGTGTCAATAATTTTGATATCGCATATTTCTTCGCCAGGTTGCTATATGTGGTTGTATATAATTTCTGTTGTATGTATTTTCTTCCTGGTAAAAAAATAAAATGAATTTATTTATTTCGTACAACAAAAATGACATTAAGAATAATCATTAAAAAAATAAAATTTTATTAATTGCAAAGTCGCCCTATCTGGTCAGAACTAAATAAAATGAAATGTCTAAAATACAATAAAATTTAAAAATGAATTGGCAGGGACAGTCGCCGCGCACAATAACCATGGTCCTTTAAAAATATATCAGACAGTGATCTAAATAATCAGAATTTTTTTTTAAGAGAGGCCTCTAATAACTCCAAGAAAGCACCAAAAAGAAAAAAAAAATTTACTGTTGATTGTTGTTAATTTTGACAATAAAATGCTGTTATTTTTAATATTTGCAAGTCAAGGTTTAAAACCCTGTTTTATTGAAAGTCATGTTGTCTAAAATTTTTAATGTTGTCGTATTTTCGAAAGCCATGTCTTCACCAGTCAAAAAGCACGCAAGACTGTACAGCCATCTGTGCCTGAAAAAACCGTTAAAGCCATTCGGCGCCCACATAGATACGACCAGGTGTTATTTGTTATCCGGGAAATTCATAAATCAGATTTAGGGGTGCGGGCACTTATGGAGATACGAAAGTATCAAAAAAGTACTTTCTTGTTGGCTCAAAAAAAACCGTTTCAACGGCTGGTGCGCGCAGTGACTCAAGAGCAGGGCCACTTTGAGATAAGATATAGGTAGATATAGATATTTTTAAGAAAAGTATAGTTTTTATTCAGAAGAGAGGCACTTGAATGCCTCCAGGAGGCTGCTGAAGCCATGTTAGTAGTCTTGTTTGAGGATACAAACCTTTGCGCACTCCACGCTAAGCGAGTCACCATCATGGTCAGAGACATGAAATTAGCCAGACGAATTTCTGGCAGAATTTGAATTGTTTTTTTCGTAGAATAAACTGTTAATATGATCTTTACATTTGTATTATTAGTAGATTTTACTTTACTTCTTTTACAACAACAGGTCACTTTTTATTGGAAAATGCCCTTGTCCCCAGTGGAAAAAAACATTTTGAATTGCCGGGAATAAAAAAGTTTTCCAGTGGGGACAAAGGCTCCACTTTTCATAGGGGGTGACTCTTCTTAGAAGCTTCACGGTATTGATGGTGTCGATGGTCTCTATTTATGCGTAAAATCTTTTAAAATAAGTTTTGATATTCAAAAACATACACAATCTCTCAACATGTTACTTCAGCTAAGATGAAAAACATCGTCTCTTCGGCACTTGTGCTCCGTCCGTTTTTCAGGAAATACGTGCCATTGATGTACACTGTAAGTTCTGTGAAATACCGATTTACTCTAATAGTAGCCCCCCCTCGTTCAAAAATCGTGTTTGTGGCATACGCGTTTTTTGACCCATTTCTTGACTGCTTTCATGCAAGTTACCAAACCTATTTTGTAGCCAGTGAGATGAGCTATCAAATGCGTGGTAACTTGCCTTATGACAAGTTTTGAAAAAGTGGGTCTAAAACACAATGCCAAAAACACGATTTTGAATCAGGGGGGGCTACTATTAGAGTAAATACGGTATATGTATCAGAATTACAATTTGGCGCTAGTGTAGAGTACCACCCCCCCCCCCCCTCATCAAATCTGACCCTCCCAAAATCGCTGTGTATTCTATGGAAGTGCCTACAATTCTTATATTGTTTTCAGGCGCTAGCTGTCGGGATGGCTCTCTCAACAATTTCACTATTGGCTTTTTGGTCTTTAAATGGCATGTTCGCAATCGCGCTAAGAAGGCGGAAAAGCTCAGCAAAGCGCAGAACGAGCAATATCTTCATCCAACAAAGTAGAGGGTCAAGCTCAGGGAGCGCTATTAATTTTGTCCGTTTTCAATCATTTGGCAGTGAAGAAAACAAGGGAAAGGTCAGTTCGACCAATTATATTATCTGAAATTTAAGTTATTCTGCAGAACTTGCTGATCGATGCACATGTGGAGGGCGAGATGATGAAGTTGCTGAAGACAAGAAGCGAGAATCAAACAGCATTCGAGGCCGAAAATCCTGAGCTTGAGAGAGTAATAACTTCCATTGATTGAGTAATAAAAATTATTGCCCCAGATAATTTGCCAATTGGAGAAGCGGGAGATTTTTCGAGAAAAAGATGGTGAAATTTTCATGCTTGGCTGAATACAGTTATATTGGTATAATTTAGGCAGTGCTCAATCAGGGAAACGACAAGGCGAATGAGGGGATGAATGCACCGGAAGCTGCTTCGAGTATCTAAATAATTATGATGAATATATATATTTGTTTGCTAAGTGTTTCTTGTACAGCGAATGCTTGAATAAACGCTGTTTTTTACACGCTGTTTTTTTTACAGACTTTTTTTTTAGTAAATAAGTATTTTGCTCAAAATTCAAATTTGGTGGGATAAAAAAAATTAGCGGGGTAAATCAGTGATTTGCGGGTGAAATTAGTTACAGCCAATTTTAAATGGGTGGTAATTAATTTTGTCCCCAATTTCTGAAAAATGAAGCCAGATTTCTCAAAAATGTCCCCAAATTTTATTGTTCTGTATTTTTCATATTATCAGCTTCCTGATAAAAAATTGGATGTGCATTCAGGTGAATTTGAACTGAGAGTTCAAGAGGCATAATCTGTAACTTTGAAGTTTTTTATATGAACTTGGCACCGTTTTTTTCGACTTTTTTCTACCTTACATGTATATAGCAAACGACTCTAAATTTAATGCCGAGCAATATTTTCTCAGATGCAAACACCGATTTATGCTGAAAATTTGAGTTATGACCTTTTTAGTGAAATAGTTTTTTTCAACTACCAAAAATGACCTCTTTTATTAAAATAGACAGGAGTGGTCTGTATTGTATATGCTCATTTGCGTGTTTGGGCTCATTTCACGCGACTTGAGCAGCTCTACAAGATGGCTGTAAAAATTCGGGGAGGAGAAAAATGGGCCATTTAAAATTGGGCAAATTCAATTTGGGCCATTTTTAAATTGGGCCATTTCAAATTGCGCCAATGCAAATTGCGCCATTTCAAATTGGGGCAAGTTCAAATTGGGCCACTGCAAATTGGGTCAATTTCAAATTGGGTCAATTCAAATTGCGCCAACTTATTGGCAATTTTTTAACTGTTGTTTGATTCAAAAGCGTGGCCCATTTTGAAATGGCTAAAATTGATTTCACACACCAAAATACTGATTTCCCGCAGTAAATTTATTATTTCCCGCAGTAAATTTGAATTTCAAACAAAATACTGATTCCTGCAGTAAATTACTGATTTCCCGCAGTAAATTTTGTATTTCCTGCAGTAAATTTTGCGGGAATTTGAATTTTCAGGTCAGAAAATACCTTCAACTGGTCAGAATCCCACCCCAGAGTGGCCAGAAGTCCCTGAAAGTTGGTTTTTTGGGGTTACTAAAGGGGGGGTAAACTTTTGCGAAAAATCGATTGAGCGGGTCAAATTTCGGGTCCGATGGGCTTAATCGCTCAGGATTCCACCCTTAACCATTCTCAATCATCTTAAACCACCCTAAACCATCCCAAACTGCTCCAGACCAGTATCTAACTACCCTAAATCAGTGCTTAGGTTGGTTTAAGATAGTTGAGAATGGTTAAGGTGGAATCCTGAGCAATTGAGCCCATCGGACCCGAAATTTGATCCGCTCAATCGATTTTTCGCAGAAAGTTTACTCCCCTTTAGTAAACCCCCAAAAAACCAACTTTCAGGTGCTTCTGGCCACTCTGGGGTGGGATTCTGACCAGTTGAATGTATTTTCTGACCTGAAAATTCAAATTCCCGCAAAATTTACTGCAGGAAATACAAAATTTACTGCGGGAAATCAGTAATTTACTGCAGGAAATCAGTATTTTGTTTGAAATTCAAATTTACTGCGGGAAATAATAAATTTACTGCGGGAAATCAGTATTTTGGTGTGTTTTTAGTTACAGCCTTTTGAAATTGGCCTAATTTGCATGGACCAATTTGAAAATGGCCCAATTGGAAAATGGCCCAATTCGAAATGGCGCAATTTGAAATGGCCCAATTTGAAAATGGCCCAAATTGAATTGGCCCAATTTGAAACGGCCCATTCTTCTCCTCCCCACATTTTTAGCGAGCAAAATATACAATTATTATCATCTTCATTATCAATTATGCTAAAGAAGGCATTACCGCAAATGCTTTTACATATGAATTTATTGAAGAGGAAAAAAGAGAGAAAAAGTAAGGAGAAACAGAACTCTTAAAAGCGTTTTTTGTTTACGTAATAAACATATTTTTTAGTTTCTCTTCTATATTTTTATATTAGTCGCTTGAGAATTCAGGTTGCTGAAAGATGCTCTCCACTCTCCACTGAAGCCATTTTTCCCACTCCATGTGTCCAGTCAGACGCTGACTCTGCGATTTATGTTCAGCAGTGAGGGCTGTTATTCGAATTTCACTGTTATAAAGATCCACTCTGAGGTCCGCCACATATTTGTGAAACTCGTTGAGGTGAAACTTGAGGTTGTTAATCTCTTATCATTTTCAAGCTGGAGGATTTTGTTTTTATACTCTTCAAGCTGAGAATTGAGGTAAGAAATTTGATATCTATTTTGACTTCTCTCGTTCATGAGCTTTTGATTATCCTAAATACATTAAAATTGAATTTTTTGAGAAATTTGTGAGAGTTTTCTATTTAACACGGGAACGGCTGTACGTCCTGATGGTATGTCCTTGTGCAGAATTTTACGCTGAGCACGATAGTGAAAAAAAGTTGAAAAAAGTAACTCTACGGTGGTCAGTGGCCTTTGTGAACCATCAATGTCACGATTTTTGCCTATGCCACTTCAAAGAGGTAAAACATGCCAGTGTTTTAATATATTCATTATATTTCATGGGCAAAAGGAAGCGCAGATTGCGAGCTTTCAATGACATATCGTTGAGGTATTTACGACAACTGAATGAAAAGCTTTACCTTGAAGAAATAATTGTTTTTATTTTCAAAAACGTTGTTCATACAAAAATATGTACAAAAAAGTGTGGAAACGCGTTTTTTAGTTAATGGTTGGTTCTATTCGACAGAGCAAGAAAAACTGCACCATATAGTGCTTTAAAGTAATCTGCAACCAGGCTTTCGAGTGCTTAGCAAATATTCATTAACTAAAAAACGGCGTTTCCACACTTTTTTGTACATATTTTTGTATGAACAACGTTTTTGAAAATAAAAACAATTATTCCTTCAAGGTAAAGCTTTTCATTCAATTGTCGTAAATACCTCAACGATATGTCATTTGAAAGCTCGCAATCTGCGCTTTTTTTGCCCATGAAATATAATGAATATATTAAAACACTGGCATGTTTTACCTCTTTGAATTGGCATAGGCAAAAATCGTGACATTGATGGTTCACAAAGGCCACTGACCACCGTAGAGTTACTTTTTTTCAACTTTTTTTTTTCACTATCGTGCTCAGCGTAAATTCTGCACAAGACATACCATCAGGACGTACAGCCGTTCCCGTGTTAATAAAACTTACTTCTAGAAGTGATTCACAAAATTTCTCAAGCATTTTTTTGCCCAGTTTAGTTTTGTTGACAGAGGCATTATTCAAAGATCTCATAGCTTGGTATTGTGGAGAAGCTTTTGTTCGGATGTCTTCTTGACATTTGGCTTCCTTTTCTGAAAATATGCATTTAAAGAGGCATGCTCACCGCCGATAGGAATACTTTGGAGGGAAGGTATCAGGCGAATTTAAAAAGAATTATTTTGAAATAAATTTTAGTTGAGTACTTCTCTAGCAATATATAACAAAAAAAAACAGTTTAGATACCTTACAGTGTGAGTGGCCCAGAGGTGGAGCGTTACAGTGCTGTGAAACTCTGTCATCGATTTGACTCCGATTGGATACAATATTTTCCTCCAATTTCATCGAATTGAGTAAGTTCATTCTTGTTTGAATTTCACTGGTATCCGCCTTTCAAAATATTCCCATCGGTGACGACCATGGCCTTTTACACAGAATTATGATTTGTTCTTTATTTTAATATGTTTTTTATTTAGCGCCTTATTTATCAGTAAAAAAACCATTTTATCCTAACTTTTTCTGGGAATTGTCACCAAAATTAATTCAAAGTCATATAGAGTCCAACCTCTATATAGCAACTCGCTAAATTGCATCCACCTCTATGCTGCATCCGCTTTATTTGTTTTGGCTGAACTGGCTGGAAAATGTATTATTACCTATTATTAACCCTCTATATTGCACCTACCTCTATATTGCATCCGGGCAGGGCCGGTCCCTTGCGGGATCCAATATAGAGGTTTGACTGTATTGACTATCTAATGAGTCCAAACTCTCCTCAACAACTGAAAAACACGATCACAAGGTTCTATTTTAAGCCAAAAAAAAATTTTTTTCTGGCCTAGGATATCTGCCCCCGTAGTAATAATCAAAATATCCGCGGATTAATCCGTATCCGTGGATAAAATCTGCAGATACGGATAATCGGTAGTAATAATAAAAATATCCGCGGATATTCATCTGCGATACGGATAAATATCCGTGGATAAAGTCCGTAGTAATAATCAAAAATCCGCGGATAAATATCCGTATCCGCGGATTTTATCCTTAGCCTGGTCGGGGCAGGATAAATCCGCGGATAATTTTTTTTCAATTTTTTAAATAAAGATTTTTCATGCCCAAATTTTACAAAGAGCTGTAAAGAAACAAAGAATTATCAAACAGATGTTTAAATGTAAACAGAATCACTTTAGCAAAAGTTTGCTTTTTATCACAATTTTATTATTATCAAGTTTCTTTTTTTCTTCTTATATTTTTCTGATAATTTTTTTTATATAGTTTAGATTTTCTTATATTGCTTTAGAAGAACTAGCTATGGCTCGTTTCATGGACTTTACTAATTCAAGAAAAGAGAAAAGTTATAAGGAGCGTAGCGACTCTTTAGATACTATGTCTGATAATGAGTTAAGAAGAGGTTTAGATTTGACCGCTACGGAATTCAGGTTGCTTTGTATTTTAATTCAAATTTTTACGCGTAAATTTTTTAAGTATATTACTAGTCTAATTGAGAATGATATTAAGTCTACTACAAACCGCGGGGGCGATTGATCCTAAAATTAAGGTCATGGTGGCTCTTTTGTATATGTCATCTAATACCTTTCAATTGCACACTGCTGATTTATTAGGGCTTAGTCAAAAAAGTGTCTCTACATGTGTGGTGCAAGTTACGCAGGCTTTATCTGCCAAATCTTGACAATTTATATATTTCCCGCAAAATACAGATGTAATTTTTTTAAAATTTTTTAAATTTTTTTTCTAAAGTGAAAAGAGGTCTAAGGCTTAAAATTTTAAAAAAAGGCCCGACTAATAAAAAATTACAAGAGCTTTTTGTAGAAAAAAGAAGTGTTTCAAAAAACTTTTATGCAATGGCTGGTTTTCCGAATGTTATTGGATTAGTTGATGGGACACACATTCGCATTTATGCTCCTCCTAATGCTATTGAAAGAGATTACGTAAACCGTAAAAAACTATCACAGCATTAATGTCCAAGGAATAATTGACAGCGAAAGTCGCTATATAACATTGTTGCTAAATGGCCTGGGTGCACTCATGACAGCTTTATTGCGACAAAGTAGTGTTTGATATGCTTTTGAGACAGGTCAAATAAGTGGTTACATTTTGGGAGATTCTGGTTATGGATCCAGGCCGTGGTTAATGACCCTAATCGCGTCTCCTAATGGTCGAGCTGAGTGCCGGTGAAATTTTATATCATAATGTTTTAGATTAAATTTCTTTGCACGACATTAAATTTATTATATAATAATATTTTTGGCCCTAGAATACTCGAAAATAGCCGCGGAAATACTTCTTTCTGGCCCTAATTTTTTTTCTCTGTGTTTTGTGTATCAATTTTTTAACTTTTTCAACCATTGTGTAGCCCGGAATCTCAGCTTTCCAATATCTAAATATTGACTGAGCAAATGAGTTTTTAAAAACTTAAAAGAAAAAAATCTTTGAGTAGGGCAAATTTTCGGAAAAATCGGTCTATTCAAAGCTTGATACTTTCAATATATTAAAACCTCATTTGCTTAGTTGAGATTTTGTTAGAAAGCTGAGCTTCTGGGCTACACATGGTTGAAAAGTTAAATGGCGGCTAATTTCGATTATTCTAGGGCTAGGAAAAAATGCTATCCATGATTAATTGATTTAATTTAAATTGCAATTTTTAAAGCTTAAGATAATTATTAATTTTATAAAAGCTCATTTATCTAAAAACAGTTTTTCGCATAAATTTTGCGAACATTTTTGCATAAATTTTGCTCTTTGAATTTTTTTCGATTTTTAGCTACAATTCTGCTTATTCTAAAACTCAGATATGCATAAGACTTTTTGTCGAATGTAAAAATACAATGTTTTATTTAGTTCGAAAAAATAATTTTAAATAACTTTTTTAACAAAAACTGTTTTAGTAAATTGAAAAAAAGATAAGTACATACGAAAAAATCAGTTGTCTTAAAAAAAGTTAGAAAAAAAGCATAAAATTTTTAAAAAGAGATATTTAATAAGCAAACTTGAGGAAAATATATATTCATCTGTCTCCTGAATTTTTTTGAAAGAACTGAACTCCGAGTATAAAAAATTCCTTAGGTCTATCCAAAATACCATCCATTTTCTTAGAATTATTCAGCTCCTGTTTCAGAACGTCGTGCTGTAGCTGAGCAACGCTTTGTTTCAGACTAACTTTTTTTGAAGTAGTTTCCGTTTTTCACACTTTGACTCTTAGCTCTTCTATTTAAAGTAACACTACTTGTCCAGTAACACTACACTTGTCTTAATGGTTGAAGCATTTGAAACAGCACTTGTAGTTCTGCTTAAAGCATTTTTCACGTCCTTAAATTATATAAGTAAGCTTGAAACTTAGAAAAGTTGCAAACTTCTTTTTTATTTTGAAACAAAGAAGTCTCTTGCCCTGACGGCACACCATGAAAAGACGGGCGGTCACTGAACATGTCTTTATCATACTAATGGCCGAACTTGCAGAATTTTTTGGCGAACCACCACCTGTTTTTGCAGCTTCTTTTAACAAAAATAATTTTCTATTAGGACCACAGATTTTAAATGGAGTGTTATTTTCATAATTTGTATGGATATTGATTTTTTGGTGCAAAAAGGATCTTTTTGGTGCAAATTCACTTGTTATTCAGCGCAAATTTTTGATTTTTTTTTAAATTTTTAACCTTTTTTAAAAAGTGATAACATCATCCGGTAGCTCAGTGATTCTTGTTTCTGAAGATATATTATTTATTGCTACATCACTTTAAAAAGTACTACAAATAGTAAAAGTATGAAGTAAGTCAGAAAAAATGATTTTATTCTTACTTTTATGTTTTTGTAATACTTTAAAAGCGATGTTGCAACAAATAATATCTCATCAGAATCGAAAATCACAAGGCTACTGGATGATCTCATCGCTTTAAAAAAAATTTAAAAAATAAAAAAAAACGCAAGATCGAAATTTGCGACAAAAAAGTGAATTTGCACCGAAAATCTTTTTTTGCACCAAAAAAGTCAATATTTAATTTATAACGGGCAAAGGACACTTTTATCCCAAAATAGTTAACTAGAAATTTTGAATTTTTCGACTTGACTAGCACACTAAGTTCATTAAAAAAAACCTCAAAAATATTTTTATAAACTATGTCCACGACAATTCTAGATTTAGACATGACACGAATAAAAACTTTTCAAGTTAAAAAATAATGCTAAAACTAAAAACTGACTAAAAACTCTACTTAAAACTAATACTATGATCTTTAAATTAAAAAAAAGGTACCTACCGCTTTCCGATTGAACAGCCTCTTTAGCAGAGGATTTGCAGTTCTTCCACTTGTTTTTTTATTCGAGCCAAAGTCTTCTTTTCGAGCGGATTTTCTTGGTTTTAATGTGTCTAGCACACGTGCCCAGGCTTCGTCTTGCTTTTCATAGCATCTTTTGTTTTAGATGTTGGAAACAAGTCAAAGCTGTTATGATTAACAAGCTCGACAAGTTGCTTAGTTAAAGCCTCAGTGAACATAGCAAAATGATTATCGTAACAAATTTCCTAAAAAATCTAAAAATCAACAGATGATCAAAAACGAAACTATACAAAAAGTTAAAAAATGCTAATTTTGAATTATAATATTTTGAAAAGGAGCAAATGCATAAAAGTCAGCTCAGAATTCCTTTATGTTTCCAATCAAAAATATAAAATTTCTTTGTGCTGTTTCTGCATTGTGACTTTTAATGAACTTTGCAGATAATAACAAAAAGGTTAGCGAAGACAAATATTGTAATTAAAAAAAGAAAAAATATGCTTTGTAGAACAAAGGATACAAAATAGTTTTTAAGACAAAAGTGTAAAATTACAAGAAAATATATCCGCAGATATTATCCGCGGATAAATCGGTCAATTTATCCGTAGTTGCAGATAAATCGGCGGATTTTATCCGTATCTGCGGATATCTTTATCCGTGATTATTACTACGGATAAAAATTCGCGATATTTCTATCCGCGGATTTTATCTCTATCCACGGATTTTATCCTTTGATTATTACTACGGGGGCTGAGGTTAGGTAGTAAATACTTTTTTCTGCCCACATATTTTATTGAAAAGAATACTGTTCATGACCACAGATTTTTTCGAATCAATAATTCTGCGGAAGGCATGAGGAAATAATTGTGGCGATGTACTTTATTGATCCCCATAGAAAGATACCTAGTTATCAACCGACAAAAGGTCAGAAACTATCAGGGTCGATTTTGAGATTTTCCGGTACCTAAAGTCTAAAAAGTCAAAACAGTAGGGGCGACGGTGAATTAGTCAACGGTGAATTCCTCAACCGCAAGCCACCAAGTCCTCTGTGCCTCTTCGGGGGGGGGGGGGGGGGGGCGGAGGGGCTTGATGGGTTAGATATCCACGCGCTCACTTACCTTAGGCATGATTCCGAGTAAGCCTCTTATAGAGACTCTTTTTGCCAATTTCCAGTTACCAAAACGGGGTAGGATACCTTAATGCACGATTTTTTAACTTGGAGGACAAAGGCAATCGGTCAATCTTTAGTAAACAGATTTTTTTGAAAAGTTTAAATTTAGTACGGAAAATGTTTGAAACAATTTTTTTATTACTGTTTTTATTGTATTTCAATTTTTTATTTTCCATTTCAAGTCGCAATTTAGCTTAAAAAGGGTTGGAAAAATTCTTATTTCGACCACCAATGATAAGAACAAGGTCATGATGGGCTTAAAAAAGCTTTATCTGAAGTATAAAAATTACGTTAGTATATATGCTGCTTTCACAATAAAACCACTGCGTAGGTCCTTCAAAATCAATTCTTGGCAAATCTAAATTAACACAAATTGGTTAAAAAAAGTGAGTGAAAGTTGAGTGAAAATGAGAAAATACAGGATGCTTTAAGAAATTCGGCGTTTTTTAAGTGGGTTTTATAGGGTTTTTTTCTGTTTCGACAATCGATTTTTCTCGCTGACAATATTTGTTCGGTGTATAATGTCAAAGTCACGACTTTCGCTTAGTCCCCCCCTGCGGTTTCAGCCTTACTCTCTCAGAAACCATCTCAAGACCAGGACCCAAAGCACAGGGAGGACCAAGCAAAAATCGTGTTTGTGTCATTATATACCAAAAAGAATATAGTCGGCGAAAAAAAAAATCGATCTGTGAAAATAGAATTTCGAAAAGGATTATAAAAAAGTTATGGCCATTTTTTCAAACCGTCAAACTTCTTGAAACATTCTTTAAAATATTCTAAATCTCGGCATAACGATAATCTATTTCCAAAAAAATGTACACAAATTTAACTTATATGTTTAATGCAGTTTTCATCCCGTTTCCCTAGCTTTAAGTGTTTACAAAAAATATCTTATGTTTCTAATTTGAAACTAACCTGTCTGATTCCCAGATGGATTAAAACTGCTTCCTTGAGTGTTTTGAAGATATCCATCCTAAGGTATATAGTCCAACAGATTGGCTAAAATATGTTTTTTTATTAAAAACACTTGTGTTCAAACTGCCAATACGAAATTGTCAAAAAGTGAGAATTCGTCACTAAAGCACATGTACAGGGTGCGGCAAAACACGCGGACACTTTCGAAAAATTTTAGTCAAGGGCTTCCGCGCACTGTCTGAAATACAGATTTTTTGTGTAATCTAGGATGTTTGAAACAACGGTTGTGAGGCCGGTTTCGAGTATTTTCATTCTGCCGTAACCCTAGGTCTAGCTCTCCTAGCATGAGAGAAACAAGGCTCGCTGCACAGGGCTAACTCACTAAGTGGTTGCTTCCAATATGCGTATGCTCGCACTTGAAGCTGACCTTATGACCTAGGGCTTCAACTGTCCATCCTTGTTACACCGAACTTAATCGAAATTCAACAAAACTTCCTAACAAGCTAATCAGCGAAAAAAAACAATTTGCAGAAATTTAAATTAAAAAATAAAATAGAAACAAAATATTATTTAAAAGTGTCCGCTTCTTTTGCCGCACCCTGTAAGCACAAACCATCCGCATTATTACTTGTTCAATAAGAGCGTAAGTGAATAAAAGAAAAAATGCAAAGATTTCGAGTGAAAATAATTTGACGGTCGGCATTTAAAAGAATTTGAAGCAAGAGAATCTGCTATCTAAAACTTCCCCGATGATGCTACAAAAAATGCACATTTTTTCGTTCACTTCTTTGTTGTTTCTACTTCTATATAAACATGTTCTTTATGAATCATTTCTATTCAAAAATGGACCATGGAATTAGAAGGAATATAAAATTTATGAGGCGTGTTTCCTTGTTACAATGTTGGCTTACTTTCGCATCTGCACAAGCTCATTTTCTTGGCATTACCGTTCACTACAGGGTGTCCCACAAAAAATCCCAACACTTCAAGGGCACCGTACGACCATTTTTTTATTTCACTTTGTTTAAATGATATGTCATTTTGTAGCCCTCGAAATTATCTGTCGAAAAGTGAATAAACATTTCATTACTGAATGAAAAATTGTGGATAAATTGACAGGACAAACTTTTATATCGATTTCAAATCCGGGAATTTTCAATTTTCGTTGAAGTAAAGAATTTGTAACTGACTTTTAGACTGGTTATAAGTAGTTATTTTTTTGTCGCAAAAATGTTTCAAACACATGATTTTGTAGCTCTTGCGTTCCTTTATCGATTGCAACATGAAACTGCTGTAATTTTTAAGATTCGCGAAGTTGGCGATTTAATAACGCGCGAATTGATTGATTGGATTTGCGCGTCTTCTTTGTCTCGCGAATCGAATCAATCAATTCGCGAGTTTATCAATTCGCCAAATTCCGCGAATCGATTGATTCGCGGAATTTCGATTGAATTTTCTGGCGAATTCATTCACTGAATCAAATGAACAGGACTGCTAACAACTGGTCGGCCATCTGGTCCAACCATCAAAGGGCATACCAGCGCGTTACACGGTCAATTTCAAATTTGCAAAAGGCGGGACAGCCATATTCAAACGAGAATTATTTTTAAATGTAAATTGTTATTCTGTAAAGAGCAATAACTTATGAAAAGTACTCTGTCAGTCTAATAACATGGGTAGCTCAGCGGTAATGTGCTGATGTTGTCCGAACATGATCTAGTTCGATTCCAACACGGTGTATAGCTTTTTGTACAAAACGGCAAATTTGTATCTAAAAAAAATTCTCGTTTGAATATACCTGGTCCCCGCCTTTTGTGAATTTTAAATTGCCCGTGTAATGCGCTGGTATGCCCCTTTAAGCAACACTGGGCTCAATCAGTAAATGAATAAATAATAAATCAAAATTAAAAAAAAATTGTTCGCAGCATTAGGAAATAGCAGAAGGCTGTCATTAGCACCAAAACGTTACACTGGTTTGCATCAAAACTGCTACCTCTTAGTGGCACGATAAGGTTTTGCTACTTTACTGGTTCTAATCATTCATTTTTCCGCACGGATTTGTGGTTGTTGCAAAAGGGTTGATCAGACCACAAAATTGGGTGCCAGATAATAGCATTTCGAGAAAAATTCCTCACAGATCACGAGAGGCGTAACCAGAAATTTCTCACTGGGGGGGGGGGGATGGTGGATGGATGTTTGTTACTGCACCAGACCATTTTTGGCCATTTACCTACATCGTTTTTCAAATTTTCGATACCGTTTCAACCTACGTTTTCACCTACGCCGTTTAAAAAAAATCTGACAGGGGGGGGGGCGCGAAAATAAAAATTTTGGCCTGAAATTTCCAAAATTTTAAAATTTATATTCCTAAATAAAGTAAAAATCTTTAAATAAGGTACAGATAAAAACATTCTGTTTTTTAGAAACATTAAAAGCATTGTAAGCTATTGTGAAAAACATGTACGGACGACCCCTAAACTTAGGCAAAATTATTAGTAAAAGGTTCATCTCAAGTTTGAAAAAATCTGATCATCTACGCTCCATTAACTTTGAGCTGTTGCTATTTGGTTGCCCAACCCACTCCAGCTGAATAAGTACCCTTTTTTATATTTTGCAAACTTCGTTGATCAAACTCACGGTTCTGAAGCAGTGCACAAAGTTTCTCAAGCTCTTTTTTGCTTTGTCTAATTTTATCGACAGAGAAAAGGTTTCCAGTTGTCTCCTATGGTAGCCCGGATCAGCCTTTTGTTCGGCTGTAGCAAATTTTCGACTTGCTAAAATCATGTATCTAACACAGATTTATGACCTGTCCTTATATCAATATGTGCTTTTTAGTTGTACAAAAAAAAAGAAATGTAAATTAGAGAAGGGGATAAGATTGGAGCAAATACGAAAATATTTTTTCTATCACACATTTTAAATCCCTCAGAATATTTTTCATGGTCAGTGATTTTTTCATGGTTAATATTGTATTTTACATGGTCAATGATCAGTGACACTGTACATATTCTGCAAGATTTAGAATAAGTGCGCATCCAAATATTATTTAAAGAATTGTGTATCTAGATGTGTCTAGCGTGTCTAGATCTAAAATTGACACAAATAATTTCAAAAATAACTTAAGTGCTGGATTTTTCGTAAAAATGAAAAAAAATTATTGCAATTTTAGCATAATATAATTCTCCAAAGGGTCACTAAAAGATACACAAATATAAGATTTGTATGAAAATTTAAAATTTTTTTATATTTCCGTACGATATGTATTCGTATACGCGGATAGTATATGGTAGTATGCGAATAGTATGCGCAAATAGTGCATTGTACGAAAAAGTAGAAAAATTTCGCTTTTTTCACTTTTACGCCTTGGTCCACCCTTTTAACTATTTGGTAACAAAATAACGGTTACCGGTATTAATACTGGGAAACAAAATACCGGTATTTTGCCCAAAATTAGTTGCCGACAACGAAAATTTGACACGCTTGAATGCGCGCGGGAACTTTTTTTTATTTCTGTTCTTTTCACATGAACTTACTAAGATTAAAATAGGTGAGGATAAACAAGTTACGTGTTAGTGCAGTGGTAAAGCACGTCAATCGGTCTAAATTGCTAGTTAATCAATTCTCAACGCCGGCTTCGCCTTTTTGATAATTTCATTATCAATTCACTAAAAAATATTCCTGAATATTTTCGCAAACAAATTGGTGTCCCGCGCGCATTTAAATGTGTGACATTCTCATTTCGGCGACGGCTATGGTCCTTTTAGAGATCAATCTTTCAGAGATCGAATAAATCAGGACTGATTCCTTGATTTTTTTTCAAACTATTTTTATCCAGAGACACATTGTCTGACATGTTGGCTAAAATATATTTTATTCAAGACAGATTAAAACACAGATCTGAAAAAAAATTAAGGTTTTTCGACGGCTAAAAATGAACATGACAAAATGTAATTTTGTCACTAAAGCACATGTAAGCAAAAACTATATTCGTTATTAGTTTTAGAAAGAACAAAACATAATAAAGGAAAAATAGTTTTGGCGTTATAAAAAACTGTGATTAAAAAGTGAATCTGACTGTCAGAATTTATTAGACGTCCAAGTAAGAGAATTTTTTCTAGCAAACTTCCTAAATGATGGTCCGAAAAATAAAGAAATGTACATTTTCTTTGTTGTTTCTACTGGTATATGAACATGTGCTTCATGAATCATTTCTTTTCGGAAATGGACCATAGAACTAAAAAGAAATGAAAAAATTTATGCATCGTCTTTGCTTGTCACAATGTTGACGTACAGTCAACTCATTCCATAGTGTACACCCGCCATAGTGCACACCCCCGCCATAGTGCACACCCGGTTCCGATGTGGTTGGCCACCATATAGTCAACTCCCTCATAGTAACACCCCCGCCATAGTGCACCACCCGCCATAGTGCACACCTGGCCCGGTCCCTTGGGTGTGCACTATGGAGGGAGTTGACTGTACTTCCGCATCTGTCCAAGCTCTTTTTCTTAGCATCACCATTCACTAATGGCAATTGACCAGCTTACATAAAGATTTTTTTCACTTGATAACTCAAATTACAAGAACTAGGATACATTCTGACCACCATGTAGTTTGAAAAAAAAATCAATCACGTTCACCCCAAAAATGTTTAAAAAAATTAAATTTTTTGCATTTAAATTTAAATTTCACGTATTACAAAACTTTAAAAGAAAATACGGTCAATGAAGATGAAATCTTGATCTCAATGATTTTGCATGAATCTGTTTCCAGAGCGTTTATCTATTCGTTGGTAGCCTGACTCATTCGAAAATATCTTTTTGTGGACGAATCAATTTAACAATCGTTCCAATCGTTTCTATTGATATAATTAGAGCTCACAGTACACTGTAGAGCAAGGTCTACACTTATTAAAATTAGATTCGTTTCCTAATGTCAAGAAAATATACTTTCGGCGCTAGACTTCAGTAATGCATAATAGGTAAGCATAATAAAATAGTTTTTGTTTTTTAACAGCGTAAATATTCTAGAACCGTTCTTTATCGGTTTTTAAGCGTTAAAAAAAGCTATTTCTGAATTACATACAAGGTTTATTCAGTATTTAATAGGACGTCTTTTCAAAGTTACAGCTTTTATTGTTGCTATCTCTAGTGAGCTAAGTGCAAGTTCTTCCATGGTGACAGAGTTTTGCAGCTCCATTTTTTCTGGAATCTGTTCCATACCATAGATTTGCAACTGAAATAGGCATCTTTTGGTGTCAGATATGAAGCGCTAAAACGAGATTATATTAAGTTTATTCAATGTATAAAAATTTACCTCTGTTATCTTTTCAATCAGTTTGTCAACACCACCGATTATAAACTTTTGATCGACACTCAAAAGAGCATCTTTTCTTCGGTGCAGAAAGTCCACTAATACCTCCACTTCTAATTTTATGCCACTGGTCTTGGATTCAGAGTTGTGACCCGGAAATATTGCTATACTGCACTCTAACAATTTCTTTTCTATGGCCATATTAAAAATTCACTGTCCATTCCCAGATTCTCACTTAAAGCCAGAGATTGAGGCTTAAAAGTTTTGTCAAACAAGTAAAACAGTTGGTCTGGTTTCAAGTAGGTAAAATCCACTTCGAAAATTCTAATCATTCCTTCCACACAATCCGATCTGTAGAGGAGAATAGCTGAAACAGCTCTTGGTCGAATACAATCCCGATAATGGTCACTTTGGGAATCATTTGATGATAGTCTGCCAAAATCTTAAATGCTTCTTCAAATGAGTCTGCTTTAAAGGTTTTTCCATTTGTGGTTTTGAAAGAAATGTCGGCTGCCATGGTTTGGAAGTCCGGATGAATCTCGAACCTGTCAATCTTGTCGTCTGTGGGCAAAAAAGTACTACTTGATTTTATTGCTATTCTCTAAACTTTGCATCAATTATTGTTTTGTACTTTTTCCAGACAATTTAAAAGCCTTATCTTTCACCAATGTTGTGATCATATCTTTTTTATTCTAAAACTATTTTGTAGCCCTGTTTCTCCTGTTTCAAGTGGAAAATTAAACTTAGCTTGATTATTTTATATAAGTCACCATTTTGCACCAAACACTTGCGAGGTCGTTAGGAAGCTGACAAGCGTACTCATCACTTTAACTGAAAAAATTTCAAGGGTTAACTTCTTAGCACCATATTGTAGCGCAGCTCAAGCGCTACAAAACTCATGTTACTGAATGTTTTTCAAAAAACTGGATGTTGAGATATGGCTTTTGGAAAAAATTAATTTATTATAAAAGTGACTAAAATGCAAGCTTTCCTAATTTTTCGGATCAGGGTTATTTTTTTCAAGAAAACGATGTTTTTCCAAAAAGGGTACAAAACTGGTATACCCCCAGCACTCAAAACTGGTATACCCCCAGCACTCAATTAAACAACAGCTGTTGTTTAATTGAGTGCTGGGGGTATATCAGTTTTGAGTGCTGGGGTATGCCGCTATTTAGCCTCCAAAAAGCCATATCTCAACATTCAGATTTTCAAAAATATTCTGTGACATGTTTTTTCAGCGCTTGAGCTGCGCTACAATATAGTGCTAAGAAATTTGGTAACCTTTGAAATTTTTATTTAAATTTTTATCAGTTAAAGTGATGAATACGCTTGTCAACTTCTTAAGATGACCTCACAAGTGTTTGGTGCAAATGTGAGTTATCTGAAATGCTGAGTTTAATTAGCTATTTAAAAGAAGAGAGGCAGAGCTACATAATGCCATTAGAAAAAAAATATATGATCCAAAAATTTTCTAATTTTCTCTTCAACGCATATATGCGAGATGTTAATGCACCAACCTAACAAAACGATGACTCCGAATAACCATTTTTTAGCATCAGAGCTTTTTTTGTACAGTTGACTCTTGATTCAAGACATTTTTCGTTTTTTCGATAAATGGGAATTTTGCAAATTATAATTTATTTTTTCAAATAAAATAATCGGACATAAAAGGCCGAAAGCATCTTGGGCCAAAGTTCTGGGCCAAAGTTGTGCCAAAGTTCTGGGTTAAAGTTGTGCCAAAGTTCAATTTGATTTTTTTTTATCAACAGTGCCGAATACTCATGCCATGC
Source organism: Ditylenchus dipsaci (assembly GCA_004194705.1). Lineage (NCBI taxonomy): Eukaryota > Metazoa > Nematoda > Chromadorea > Rhabditida > Anguinidae > Ditylenchus > Ditylenchus dipsaci. The sequence continues at coordinate 5,319 of SADC01001313.1, read as the reverse complement.
AAACCACCTAAACCACTTAAAATTTCTCCTGAAGAGCTCCAAACGAGCCTATAAAACCAGGGCCGCATACCGTATTTCCTCTAATAAGGCGGCCCGCTCTAATAAGGCGGCCCTCAGGAGGGAGGTTGAAAATAAGGCGCCTGCTCTAATAAGGCGCCCCTAAAAATTTTATTCATATTCAAATTGTTTTAAATGCGCCGTCCTAATTTTCATACTTTTGATTGGAAATGGTCACACATCCTAGTCTATGATGTTTATGATTCATTTATGACTGTTTTATTAATCTTAGTTCAAAATTCGTTGTTAGAGAATTTTAATAAATTTTGATGAAAGGATGTTTGAAATATAAGGCGGCCTGCTCCAATAAGGCGGCCCGCTCTAATAAGGCGGCCTGCTGAAAAGAGGTTGAAAAATAAGCGGCCGCCGCCTATTAGAGGAAATACGGTATATGGGAGAGGGCGGAGTTTCATAGGGGTAATAAATAGGCATATTTTTTTTTGGGCAAAAACACTTTTTTGGCGCAAATCCACTTTTTGGCGCAAATTTTGTTTTGCATCAATAGATTGAAAATTTTCAACTTTTCGAAAAGTTTAACAGTCAACCCTCGATTTAACGACAACCCGATTTAACGACACCCAAAAATGAGGCAATTTGGTTGGCTTTGACTAAATTCAGTCAAGTGAACCCCCGATTTAACGACACCTTAAGTAGGTCCCCAGGGGTGTCGTTAAATCGAGGGTTGACTGTAACATGATCCAGGTAGCCCTGATCCTGTCTCTGGTTCTGATTTCTCAAGGTATCAAATATGTACATCAATTTGCAAAATGCACAAAATGTAACACAAAAACACTAAAAGGTATGAACCAACATCGAAGCTCTCATTTGGTTCATACTTTTTACCTTTTTGTATTACATACATTTTTCCAAGATGATGCAATAATCAATCATAGATCACAATATTGGTGAAAGATAAGGCTTTAAAAATCCATCGGGAACTTTGGTCTGCCCCGTTATATCCTCACCTTTTAGCTTAGCTATAGCCAATGTCTCTTTTATTCCTTCGCTGAACGGCACTTCGGAGGTTACCAAGGGTTGGCAGAGATTGCTCGTTCAAAGGTGGGTATAGAGCTTCATAAGTTTAAGTTCGAAAAGCAGGGTGCCTCCTTTCAAGAAAAGTTTGCTCTGTTGAACACTTGCGTATCAAAAATCAATAACTTGTGCCACATATCGTATTCATAAAAATATATGCATCTTCATAGCTAAATTTTTTAATTTCATTTTATTATTATTAATGTAATTTCATTTTTCTTTTTTCAAGAAATAGTAGCAAGTACCACGGTTTATCAAAGCCTTGATGTAATCAGGAGAGCCATAAACTTTTTTCAAAGATTTAGTGAAGTACTTGATGCTAGATTCATGATCTTCCTTAGAGAAAAAATTTCGAGCTGTTTGTAAAATGTGCAAGATGCTTTCTTTCGAGTTTGGTGTTTATTATTTCTTTCTGTTTTTGTATCAGAAAGTCAAAACTAGCGATACAGTCGACTCTCGATATAGTGACACCCCTGGGACCAACTCTTAGGTGTCCCATACCGAGAGTCGACTGTAGTTGATAAAAACCAACCTTCAGGTTCTTGACTGTAGCGCTTTATAAGCTCTTTATTTTTGGTTCTGTCCAACTCTTTCATAATTGCTTCTCTAGGAAGCTTTAAAGCAATCATCGCAACTTTGTTGGTCTGAGCCCTTTTATATTAAGAGGATCAATTATGCAAGCCTCATAGCGTCCAGAAAAGCTGACTTAGGCCTGGAAATAGAGATTGAAATAGGGTTTGGCCGAAACACTGAGAACCACTGCCCCCAATTTGAGATAACATGTGGCTCTAACACTCAAGGTCAAGGCATTTATTGGTTGCATTTCATATGCCTTTATTGAATGTCAGCAAACAGTATTTGTAGTCGGAATGACAGTCGCCTCCTCGCCATGGAGCGGCGCAATAGTTCGCTTTTTCATCCAGCATAGACTTCTGTTTCTTAACACGAGAAAGTCGGGTCGTGAGGAGTGTCTGATTTTGCGCAGAATTTTATGCTGCATATGATGGTGCGGGTCCTTTTCGCTTAATCATTGACGAAAAGTTTATTGGGGTCCGGGATGTAACACCCAAACAAGGGATCCGGGGACCCACAAATTTTTTTCTTCTGCTGGTAAAACCCATAATTCTGACACAGATTCGTTTTAGCATAGTCGATTTGCTTCTAAACCTTTCTTGGAATTCAAAAGACACTATCAAAGTTTAATTCCGCTCAAGACATAAAATATTCAAATTAGAAGATCAATATTTATTTATCTTGAGTTGGGATTTCGCGAAAATTGATAGTGTCTTTGGCATTCAAGAGCAGTTTTAGAAGCAAATCGACCATGCTGAACCACGATTCGGGTGTCAGATATTGATGTTTCTACTAGCAGAAAAAAAATTATGCGTCCCGAACTTTTCGGAGGTTACCTCCCGGACCCAATTTTGATCTACTTCGTCAATGATTAAAGCAAAAAGGACCCGCACCGTCCTATTCAGCATCCAATTCCGCGCTAAAATCCACACTCCTCACGACCCGCCTTTCTCGTGTTAAATCACATAGTTTATTTTGTAATTTGGTTTTTTTTAGAAATGTTTTCGTTTTTGTTTTTTTAATTTTTCAGAAAAAAGATAATGGACATACTGTCTCTCATGATTTTGTCTAGAAAAAGACAAATGCCAAAAGTAGACCGACCCTTGTCCCATACATGATCTATATGGCCGACCTGTTGGTTAGCTTCTTGCTATACTTGAACTCTGCCTTTTCATCATCGTGGCTATATTAATTAATTGAACATATGAAAACGCAAAAAATGTAAGAAATAAATAATCCAAAATTAATTTCATCTTTTTCAAAATTGAATAAACTATAGACTAATTATAAAAGGTGATATACGAAAACTCATAGCAAGCTACTTTTACTATTTGTATTAAAGAGATAGCACCGAATAGCGAGATTTTTTTGCAGCTGACTCTTGTTTAATGGCTTTCTCTTTTTCATTTATTTATTTAGAGTCAGAGGTTTTTGCAGCAAGAATTTCATTTTTCTGCATGTTTCGAAAGCAGGCCAAAGAATAGCAGAAAATTCTTAATTTTACTCTTTTATCTACATATAGTTTTTGGCCTGACTTCGTAACGGCATAGTTAAATGACCATGGTTTTTTGCGCGCAGCGGTTGTCCCCCGCCAATTCAAAATTTTTTCCTAATAATTGAGCTTCTGTACGGATTTTTTCAACATGGTTTCTCTAACAAAAGAAGCTCGAATTTATTTTAGGTATGTTTTTGTTAAAACCAAGCTCAAATTCGTATAGAAGTTCATGATTAGGAAAATTTATGAATTGGCGGGGACAACCGTGCGCGCAAAAACCATGGTCCTTTAACGAGTTAACTATTAGGTTCGATATTTTGACTTTGAGGCGGGCAACTCAGTTTTTCGATGCGTGACTTGGTGCTGTTGTTATTGACCAAGGTTGAATCCACATGTCTTTAGAAGTCCTGAGAAAGGTAATAAAAGTGTCTGTATGCCGCGAACAAGAATGGTGGCTGGAGAAGTTTAGATCAACTATGCTTACCAATTTTTTTGACCTTTAAGTGCTGGTAACTCTGTTTTTCATAGGGAATTTATGTTAGTGTGTCAGTAAAGTTGAATTTACAAACTCTAGGGTATCGGGATTAGCTTATATAGATTATATATAGCTTTACTAGATATCTTATATAGTTCAACTCTAGGATACTCAATATTATAAAAACGGTAAATATACATTCCATTAGAGGTGGTTTATAAATAATGCTGCCGACGATCCTTGCTTTCAGGTTATTGACGAACGAATATAAACCCTAAAAAACACACACACAAAAAAAAGAGGGCGAGGTAATGAAATGTCATGCAAGCAGACATCGAAAACTACAGACTTCAAAAAAGATTGAGGCATCTAAGATGAAGGAACCGAAATTGGTGCGTAAAACAACAGCAGAAAAGAATATAGATAGACAAAATAGATTTTGAAACTGAAATCTCCCCGAAACGAGATATATTTTGGTCCCGCCAATTCGAAATTCAACAATCGCTGGGCCTTTCACTGGTCCTTTTAAGCCATTATTTTGATGTGAGTTGAACAAACCTTATTATTAACCTGGTGTCAGAGGACCAGGGAAGTAAAAGAAACTGCACCCCACTGTGACATCGGGAGTGCGATTTCGCCTTGGTCCCCTGGTTTTTTTATTGTGACTTTTAATGATTAATGTTAAGGCACGGGGAAGCCCGCATACATTTAGACGAATCAACTATATGTACTCTTGTTTGGAGTCCTTCCAAACATACTGGCCAACCTTCGCCTAAACCCACACTTAAAATATCACAATAGAGCCAATGCAAAAAACTTTCTCTTCCACATTGTCACATAAGGTAGGACTCATGTCGACTGAGAGGCGATAATTAGAAGGTTTGGCAATCAGACTAGATACGCTATTTTATTTAATTTTCATCTTCTACTATATACAGACAATGTTTTAGATTTGGTTTGTATAAAAAATAGAGGCAGAAGATCTTGCGTTATACAGACTACAAAAGTCAATTGAGTGTGGGTTAGTAGTAAGCTCAAATAATAAAACAGAACGATGAGAACCAGGTTTCGCAACACAAACCACAACTTTATTTTGTCTCTGATGAGACTCAATTGTTCAGCACACAGCACTTTAATCATCCTTATTTGCACCATTTAATACCGATTTTTTACAAAAAGGAGTTTATCACACAATTTTCTTGCAATTCAAATTAAAAAAGTCAAGACACCAGAGCATTGAAAAGAGAGCAACCAGAAGGAGCAGCAGCCAGATAATTTTGAACACTCACTAGACTCAGCAGGGAAGACAGCTAAAACAGAAAGAAAGAACAAAAACAACAAAGAGATCAATCCACCAACTCTAGCCGATTTATTCCACGGCATATTCAACAAAATATATTGTACATAAAACTTTAATTGTTCACTTTATTTGCACTTTAACACCAATAAAATTTATCAAATCGAAGAACCCCGGCATGTCTGAACTTCTCTTGGGCGAATCTCAGCACCCCAGGCATGTCTGAACTCCTTTTGCCGACCGAGAACTCCAGGCATCTCACTTTTCTTGCGAACGTAAGACTCCTGGAATGTCGTCACTGCGTTGCCAAAAGCGTAGAACACCAGCTGGAAGGTAGTTGCTGTTGTCTAGGGAGGAGTAGCGCTTGCCGAATCGAAGAACTCCGGGCAT